>CM050170.1:63865018-64110018 GCA_027410445.1 Discoglossus pictus
ATCTAACTATCTATCGCTCTATCTATCTATCTATCTATCTATCTATCTATCTATCTATCTATCTATTTCTCTATCTAACTATCTATCGCTCTATCTATCTATCTATCTATCTATCTATCTATCTATCTATCTATATATCTATTTCTCTATCTAACTATCGTTCTATCTATCTATCTATCTATCTATCTATCTATCTATCTATCTATCTATCTATCTATCTATCTATCGCTCTATCTATCTATCTATCTATCTATCTATCTATCTATCTATCTATCTATCTGTATGTCTGTCTATCTATCTATCTATCTATCTATCTATCTATCTATCTATCTATCTATTTATCTATCTATCTATTTCTCTATCTAACTATCTATCGCTCTATCTATCTATCTATCTATCTATCTATATATCTATTTCTCTATCTAACTATCTTTCTATCTATCTATCTATCTATCTATCTATTATCTATCTATCTATCTATCTATCTATCTATGTATCTATCTATCTATCTAATAGTACTTTTGAATTCACAGGCACCTTCAGCCATTGCAAAGTGAAACAGTTTATCTCAGCTTCATCATACATGTTATAGTTAGTAGTTTTGAAAGAGTTTGCCATCATTTTTATCGAATTACCAACTTCATAGCACCTTAATGTTACACTAGGATATCAGTAATTGTGTTCAATGAATAAGGTCAATAGGCAGAAGAAATATATGATGTCAAATGTTCACTGTGTCTTAAATATATTTAAATGCATTTAAACCACTAGTCGGTACAATGACACACGATATAGTTCAACTATTTCTGGTAGCAAAGGGCTTACATTGGAAATACTTTAATTTCTGTTGTTTCAAGTAACAAAGAAAGCTGTACTCTGTACTACATGGGAGCAACAATTGCTGCCTTCAATGACTGTTGCACTGCAGCAGCTGAATATAGAAACAACACAGCAGAACATTATCACTATATTTTAAGACCAATGTATACTAAAAATAAAGGTATGCAAGGCTCACTATAACATTGTTGTGTACACACGTTGCAGAGGCAAAGGCATGTCAGTTATTTTATATGTTTAGTAAATTAGCAACTATGACACCTATCAAACTTCTTTCACCTCATATGGATTACAGGTCTCCAGTTCCTATACCTCCTGTATCCCTACTTTTTCTTCCATTACTTTATCTCTTCCTCTCCTCTCTCCCCATCTCTTCATTCCATGTATCTCTCACCTCATCCTCTACTTTATACCATTTTCCTCTTATATATTCTTATCCTGTATTCCTCATCTACTTCTCTCCTATACCCATCTCTTTTTCTCTTATGTCACCCATCTCTTCCTCTCCTATATCCCCATATCTTCCTCTCTTGTATCTCTTACTCTCTTGTATCTCTTCCTCTCTTGTATCTCTTACTCTCTTGCATCCGCTATCTCTAACCTTGATGTATCCCCCATCTCTTCCATGTCTTTTAATCCTTCATCCCTCATCTATTTTCGCCTATATCTTCCATCTCTTCTTATGCCACATATGTTATCTCTTCCATTCATGTACCCACATATCTATCTCAGCTGTAGCTCCCATCTCTTCCTCTCCTATACCTCCATATCTTCCTCACCTATACCTGTCATCCCCAACCATGTTCCTCCCCTGTATGCTCCAACTCTTCCTCTTGAGTACCTCCCATCTTTTCCTCTCCTTTATTCCCATCTCTTTCTCTCATGTATCCCCTATCTCTTCTTCCCCTGTATCTTTGATATCTTCCTCTTGTGTATCTCACATCTCCTACTCTCCTGTTTCCCATCTCTTCCTCTCGAATGTTCTAATCTCCTTCTCCCATATCTTCCTCTCATTTATGCCTATATTTTACTATCTTGTATCCCCCATCTCTTCCTCTAATATATATCCTATGTATTCCTCTGCTGTATCCTCACCTCTTCCTCTCCTTTATTCCCCCTCTCTTCCACTAATATATGTCCTATATCTTCCTCTGCTGTATCCTCAACTCTTCTTCCCTTGTATCCCCATCTCTTCCACGTCTTTACCCCCCCTCTCTTCCACTAATATATGTCCTATATCTTCCTCTGCTGTATCCTCAACTCTTCTTTCCTTGTGTCCCCATCTCTTCCACGTCTCTATTCCCCATCTCTTCTTATAACAAGTAGGCAGGATGTCCAAAAAAAGGAAATTACTTTCTGATGAACATAACCTGACATTTGCTTTTTTGAATTATATTATATATACATTTTTTTACTGATGATATATAGTGATCTATGCTTGAAAAAATACAGATGATTTCATTGTTTTTCTATGATTAGTTCTCTTATTGGTTTAAAAACTCCAGACTTTTTTCCATTTGAATTAACAGACTAGACTATCATACAGAATGCCGAAAAATTGGAAGGCACATTTTATCCTAATCCTAAAATCCAACAAAGAACAACTTCATAATTATGATTATAATCCTTCAGGTCCATGTTTATATGATAACTATGAATCCTACAAACCAAAGCATAGTGACATACTTCATTCTTAAGGGTATTTCTGATGTTGTTGACCTTCAGATTCCAATCTTCCTTTTGGTTCTCCTCATTTATCTTCTTACTCTTGGTGGTAACATGACTATTCTTCTACTTGTTTGCTTCGATCGTCACCTGCACACCCCAATGTACTTCTTCCTGGGGAACTTATCCCTAATGGACATGTCGTCCTCCACTGTCACTCTACATATGCTACTTACTCGCATTGTATTAGCGGACAACTCCATTTCCTATCTTGGTTGCATGACACAGTTTTATATTTTTTCATCAATAACAGTAGGGGAACTGTTAATACTAACAGCCATGAGTTATGATAGATATGTTGCCATTTGTAACCCATTGCATTACCACATGGTCATGAACTCTAGAGTCTGTGCCCTATTAGCCACCAGCTGCTGGATTTGCGGTTTTATTGACGTTATACCTTATCTTGTTATATTATCAGGTTTTACTTGTTATCTCTCCAAGGAAATCAACCACTTCTTCTGTGATATTGGGCCTCTTGTAAAACTTTCTTGTAATGACACTCACAACTTAGATCTTTTGTCGTTTATGAATACAATATTCCTTTCAACTTTTCCACCATTTTTAACTGGTATTCCGTATATATTCATTATTATCACAATCCTGAGAATCAAATCCAGCACCGGGAGACGGAAAGCCTTCTACACATGTTCCTCACACCTCATTGTCGTCGTTCTTCTCTATATGACTCTCATCTGCCAATATGTCAGGCCAGTCATAAAAGAAAGCTTGGACTCCAACAAACTTTTCTCTCTATTTAACACGGCTGCCGTCCCGATGCTAAACCCAATAATTTATAGTTTAAAAAATAATGACGTGAAATCATCACTAAGACTAAGGAGGTGTAATTTGAATATTTAATGAGTTATTACTTTTTGTTGAGCAAAACATAAGATTTTTTTAAAATAAAAATTGCACTGAAAATTACTGGATTCTCTCTTATCTTTAGGCTAAACCAGGTGTCACCAAACTCGGTCCTGGAGGGCCGCACCCAGGCCTGGATTTGTGGATATCCTTGCTGCAAGCAGGTGAGACTATTGCTTCTTCAGTCATCCTGATTGACTCACCTGTGCACAGAAAGGAAATGATCAAATCCAGGCCTAGGTGCGGCCCTCCAGTACCGAGTTTGGACACCCCTGGGCTAAACTACTGATCATTGGGTTCCCTGGTGGTCCAGTGGTTAGCATTAGTTACTTTCACCACTGTGACCTAGGTTCAATACCAGTCAGGACCCAAGAGGTCACACAGCCCTGCAGGGTTGGGCCTGGTCAGTACTTGGATGGGAGACAACCTAGGAATACCAGGAGCTGTATTCTGTAGTCCATTGAAGAAGGAAGTTTGACACAGTTTGAAAAAATTAGGCATACTCACAATGTACAATGTGCCTAAATAAAACTTGGTCCTGTCCTTTAACTATACTGCTGTTAATTTTGTCTGTTCCTGTAGTTTCTTACATTATTTGTGTAATTTAAGTCAACAAATATAAAAAAAACTCCCATATCTGTGTCCTCTTCACTTGCTGTCAGCCTGATAACAATAAGTGAAAATTCTATAACTGGATTTGTTTTGAAGTGCATCATTTAAATTCTCACATATATGGCCACTACTATGTACTTTTATCCATTAAATTGTGTTATATTCGTTCACTTGTGTCCAACTGTCCCTGACTCCATGGACCACAGGTTGCCAGTGCAACATGTGGGAGTCAATGTCTAAGGAGATGGTTATGGAAGAGAGTAAAACACAACTGAAAAGCTTTTTTCTTCAATTAATGAATCTATATTATAATATCTAAATGGCATTGCTCTTACATGTCACATATCAATATATTGAGCACATTTTTGGCCTAAACATAAGGTACTAACGTTCAAACTAGATAAACTAATATATTTCTATTATGCTAATATATGGTTTATACTGTATACAACACTCATACATTTGTTCATTCAGAATTATTTCTTAACGTAATCGGTAAAGTAGATTAATTTATTAAGTAATTAATTAATTAATTATAAAAAATATATATATAAAAAAAAAAATATGCTAAATCGAATATATTACACTGCCTTTACTTTATGAATACATTAATGCTTCGCACATCCTAATACATTTGTTCATTCAGAATTAATTATTAACGTACATTAATTTAAAACGTATTAATTAGAGAGACAGAGCAGGGTGAAGAGACACAGGGGAGGGAGAGGGGGGAAAGAGACGAGAATGGGGGAGAAACTGGAGGGAGAGGAGGTAAGAGACACAAGGGGAGGGGGAGAAGAGACACAGGGGAAGGAGATGGGGCAATAGACAAAGGGGAGGAATAGAAAGGGAAGTGAGAGAGGAGGCAAAGAGACAGGGGAGGGCAGAAGAGACATGGGGGAGGGGGAAGTGACATGGGAGAGTGTGGGAGAGAGAGAAGGGGCAAAGAGAGATTGGAGAGGGAGAGGGGAAAAAGAGAGACGGGTAGGGAGAGAAGGGGGTGGAGAGATGGGGCAAAGAGAGAGAAAGGGCAAGGAGAGAGGGGCATAGAGAGAGAGAGACAGGGGAAGGAGAGAGGTGGCAAATAGATAGAGACTGGGGAGGGAGAGAGGGGGAAAAGAGAGACTGGGGAGGGAGTAAGGAGACACAGTGGAGGGAGAGGGCAAGAGGGGGCAAATAAAGACTGGGTGGAGAGAGGGGGAAAAGAAAGACTGTGGAGGGAGAGTGGGGACAAAGAGAGACTGGGGAGGGAGAGGGGGCAAAGAGAGACAGGGGAGGGAGAGAGGGGGCAAAGAGACACAGCAGAGGGAGAGGGGGGGGAAACAGATGGGAGAGAGGGGCAAAGAGAGAGAGAGATACTGGGAAACAAAGAGGGGGCAAAGAGAGAGAGACTGGGGAGGTAGAGAGGAGGCAAAGAGAGACTGGGGATTGAGCGAAGGGGCAAAGAGAGATGGGGAGGAAGAGAGGGGGCAAAGAGAGACTGGGGAGGGAGGGGGGAAAGAGACAGGGGAGGGAGAGAGGGGTCAAAGAGAGACAGGGGAGGGTGAGAGGGGGCAAAGAGAGATAGGGGAGGGAGAGAGGGGGCAAAGAGAGATAGGGGAGGGAGAGAGGCCGCAAAGAAAGACAGGGGAGGGAGAGGGGGGGCAAAAAGAGACAGGGGAGGGAGAGAGGGGGTGAGACACTGGGGAGGGAGAGAGGGGGAAATGAGACACAGTGAGGGAGAGGGGGGGAAAGGAGGCACAGGACAGGAGGGAAGTCACAGGGGAAGGGAGGGAGAGAGGGGGCAAGGAAAGACTGTCTGGGGAGAGAGGGGTCAGAGAGACTGGGGAGGGAGAGAGGGGGCAAAGATAGACAGAGGAGAGAGGGGGCAAAGAGAGAGAGGAAGGGCAAGGAGAGAGAGAGACAGGGGGAGGAGAGAGGTGGCAAATAGAGAGAGACTTGTGAGAGAGAGTGGGGGCAAAGGGAGACTGGGGAGAAAAAGAAAGACAAAGGGGACAAAGAGAGACAGGGGAGAGAGTAAAGGGGCAAAGAGAGATTGGGGAGGGAGAGAAGGGAGTGGAGAGAGGGGGCAAAGAGAGAGAGAGACAGGGAAGGAGACAGGTGGCAAATAGAGAGACACTGGCGAGGTAGAGAGGGGAAAAAGAGAGACTGGGAAGGGAGAGGGGGCAAAGATAGACAGGGTACGGAGAGAGGGGGCAAAGGGACACAGCAGAGGGAGAGAGGGTGAAAAGAGATGGGAGAGAGGGGCAAAGAGAGAGAGATGCTGGAAGACAGAGAGGGGGCAAAGAAAGAGAGACTGGGGAGGGAGAGAGGAGGCCAAAAGAGACTGGGGATTGAGCGAAGGGGCAAAAAGAGACAGGGGAAGGAGAGAGGGGGCGAGACACTGGGGAGAGAGAGAGGGGGAAAGAAGACACAGAGGGTGGAGAAGGAGGCACAGGACAGGGAGGAAGTCACAGGAAAAGGGAGGGAGAGAGGGGGCAAAGAAAGACTGTCTGGGGAGAGAGGGGTTAGTGAGACTGGTGAGGGAGAGAGGGGGCAAAGTGAGACTAGGGAGGGAGAGAGGGTGCAAAGAGAGATAGGGGAGGGAGAGAGGGTGCAAAGAGAGACTGGGGAGGGAGGGGGCAAAGAGATAGAGGAGGGATAGTGGGGGCAAAGAGAGACAGGGGAGAGAGGGGCAAAGAGAGAGAGAGAAAGGGCAAGGAGAGAGAGAGACAGGGGAAGGAGAGAGGTGGCAAATAGAGAGAGACTGGTGAGAAAGAGAGGGGGCAAAGGGAGACTGGGGACAAAAAAGGGGGACAAAGAGAGACAGGGAGAGAGAGAAGGGGCAAAGAGAGATTGGAGAGGGTGAGGAGGCAAAGAGATACAGGGGAGGGAGAGAAGGGGGTGGAGAGAGTGAGCAAAGAGAGAGAAAGGGCAAGGAGAGAGGGGCAAATAGAGAGATAGAGAGACAGGGGAAGTAAAGAGGTGGCAAATATAGAGAGACTGGGGAGGGAGACAGGGGGAAAAGAGAGACTGGGGAGGGAGCTAGGGGCAAAGAGAGACTGGGGAGGGAAAGGAGGCAAAGAGAGACAGGGGAGGGTGAGAGGGGGCAAAGAGACACTGCAAAGGGAGAGAGGCTGAAAAGAGACAGGAGAGTGGAGCAAAGAGAGAGAAATGCTGGGAGACAGAGAGGGGGCAAAGAGAGAGAGACTGATGAGGGAGAGAGGAGGCAAAAAGAGACTGGGGATTGAGCGAAGGGGCAAAAAGAGACAGGGGAGGGAGAGAGGGGGCGAGACACTGGGGAGGGAGAGAGGGGAAAAGAAGACACAGAGGGTGGAGAAGGAGGCACAGGACAGGGAGGAAGTCACAGGGGAAGGGAGGGAGAGAGGGGGCAAAGAAAGGCTGTCTGGGGAGAGAGGGGTTAGAGAGACTGGGGAGGGAGAGAGGGGGCAAAGTGAGACTGGGGAGGGAGAGCGGGTGCAAAGAGAGATAGGGGAGGAAGAGAGGGTGCAAAGAGAGACTGGGGAGGGAGGGGGCAAAGAGATAGGAGAGGGATAGTGGGGGCAAAGAGAGACAGTGGAGAGAGGGGGCAGAGAGAGAGAGAGAGAAAGGGCAAGGAGAGAGAGAGAGACAGGGGAAGGAGAGAGGTGGCAAACAGAGAGAGACTGGTGAAAAAGAGAGGGGGCAAAGGGAGACTGGGGACAAAAAAGGCGGACAAAGAAAGACGGGCGAGAGAGAGAAGGGGCAAATAGAGATTGGAGAGGGAGAGGAGGCAAAGAGATACAGGGGAAGGAGAGAAGGGGGGTGGAGAGAGTGGGCAAAGAGAGAAAGGGCAAGGACAGAGGGGGCAAAGAAAGACTGGCTGGGGAGAGAGACTGAGGAGGGAGAGAGGGGGAAAAGTGAGACTGGGGAGGGAGGGGGGCAAAGAGACAGGGGAAAGAGAGAGGGGGCAAAGAGAGACAGGGGAGAGAGCGGCCAAGCGAGAGAGAAAGGTCAAGGAGAGAGAGACAGGGGAAGAGAGAGGTGGCAAATAGAGAGAGACTGGTGAGAGAGAGAGTGGGCAAAGGGAGACGGGGGATAAACAAACAGGGACAAAGAGAGACAGAGGAGAAAGAGAGAGAGAGACAGGAGAAGGAGAGAGGTGGCAAATATAGAGAGACTGGGGAGGGACACAGGGGGAAAAGAGAGACTGGGGAGGGAGCAAGGGGCAAAGAGAGACTGGGGAGGGAGAGGAGGAAAAGAGAGACTGGGAGGGAGAGAGGGGGCAAAGAAAGACAGGGGAGGGAGAGAGGAGGCAAAGAGAGACAGGGGAGGGTTAGGGGGCAAAAAGAGACAGGGGATGGAGAGAGGGGGCGAGACACTGGGGAGGGAGAGAGGGGAATGGAGACACAGTGAGGGAGAGGGGTGAGAAGGAGGCACAGGACAGGGAGGAAGTCACAGGGTAAGGGAGGGAGAAAGGGGCAAAGAAAGACTGGCTTGGGAGAGAGGGTTCAGAGAGACTGGGGAGGAAGAGAGCAAAGAGAGATGGAAGGGAGAGAGGAGGCAAAGAGAGATAGGGGAGGAAGAGAAGGTTCAACGAGAGACTGGGGAGGGGGCAAATAGATACAGGGGAAGGAGAGAGGGGGCAAAGAGAGACATGGGAAAGAGGGGGCAAAGAGAGATAGGGAGGGAGAGAGGGTGCAAAGAGAGACTGGGGAGGGAGGGGACGGCAAAGAGAGACAGGGGAGGGAGAGAAGGGGCAAAGAGAGATTGAAGAGGGGGGCAAAGAGAGACGGGAGGGATAGAGGGGGCAAAAAGACGCAGCAGAGTGAGACGGGGCAAAGAGAGACAGGGGAGGGAGAAAGGAGACGCAGGGGAGGGGGGAATGAGACGCAGGGGAGGGGGGGAATGAGACACAGGGGAGGGGGGAATGAGACACAGGGGAGGGGGAAGGAGACACAGGGGAGGGGGAAGGAGACACAGGGGAGGGGGAAGGAGACACAGGGGAGGGAGAGGGGGAAAGGAGAAACAGGGGAGGGGGGAAGGAGACACATGGTCGGGGGGAATGAGACGCATGGGAAGGTGGGAATGAGACACAGGAGAGGGGGGAATGAGACACAGGGGAGGGAGAAAGGAGACAGCGAAGGGAAAGGGGGGAAGAGATGGGACATTGAAGCACGTGGGACTTAGGCAGAAATAAGCACCGAAGGCGCTCCTGCGAGGAGAGCCGTTGAGGCATTGAAAATCACGGGACTTAGTTACTCAGGAATATAAAATACACTAGTAGAAAGGACGGAAAATGCTCGCGAGCCGCGTAACACATAGACAATCATCGCCATTTTGCAATACTAACTTGCAACTAATAACCTTTACGAATCTCAAATGGCGCTTTACCCGTCTAAACCAACGGTTTGGCCTCGCGCTCCCAGACCATTTATACTGCACAATTAGCACATTGCTGACACTTTCTCATCAGGTCAGCAACAGTCCAAATGTACATTGTATGCTGCAGGAAAATCCAAAGAGATTGTTAGCTCTTCAGGATATTGGTTGCTGGATATATTAATTACAAATAGGTAAAGTATATTATTTATTAAGTAATTAATTAATTATATATAAAAATATATATATATATAAAAAAATATATATGCTAAAGAAGACTGGCTGGGGAGAGAGGGGTCAGAGAGACTGGGGAGGGAGAGATGGGGCAAAGAAAGACGGGGAGGGATAGATGGGGCAAAGAGAGATAGAGGAGGGAGAGAGGGTGCAAAGAGAGACTGGGGAGGGGGGGCAAAGAGACAGGAGAGGGAGAGAGGGGGCAAAGAGAGATGGGGAGAGAGAGGCGGCAAAGAGAGAGAGAAAGGGCAAGGAGAGAGAGAGAGAGGGGAAGGAGAGAAGTGGCAAATAGAGAGAGACTGGTGAGAGAGAGAGGGGGCAAAGGGAGACTGGAGAGGGAGCAAAGTGCAAAGAGAGACTGGGGAGGGAGAGGGGGCAAATAGAGAAAGCAGAGGGAGAGAGGGAGCAAAGAGACACACCAGAGGAGAGAGGGTGAAAAGAGACAGGAAAAAGAGAGAGAGACTGGTAGGGAGAGAGGAGGCAAAGAGAGAGACTGGGGATTGAGCAAAGGGACAAAGAGAGACAGGGGAGAGAGAGGGGGGGCAAAGAGAGACAGGGCAGAGAGAGGAGGCAAAGAGAGACAGGGGCGTGAGAGGGGGGGAAAAGAGACAGGGGAGGGAGAGAGGGGGCAAGACACTGGGGAGGGAGAGAGGGGGAAAGGAGACACAGTGAGGGAGAGGGGAGACAAGGAGGCACAGGAGAGGGAGGAAGTAACAGGGGAAGAGAGGAGGCAAAGAAAGACTGGCTTGGGAGAGAGGGTTCAGAGAGACTGATGAGGGAGAGAGCAAAGAGAGACTGGGGAGGGAGAGAGTGGGCAAAGAGAGATAGGGGAGGGAGAGAGGGTGCAAAGAGAGACTGGGGAGGGAGGAGGCAAATAGATACAGAGGAGGGAGAGGGGGCAAAGAGAGACATAGGAAAGAGGGGGCAAAGAGAGATAGGGGAGGAAGAGAGGGCGCAAAGAGTGACTGGGAGGGAGGGGGTGGCAAAGAGAGACAGGGGAGGGAGAGAAGCGGCAAAGAGAGACGGAATAGGGGGCAAAGAGAGAGAGGAAGGGATAGAGGGGGCAAAGAGGCACAGCAGAGTGAGAGAGGGGGATAAGAGAGACAGGGGAGGGGGGAAGGAGACACAGGGGAGGGGGGAATGAGACACAGGGGAGGGGGGATAAGACACAGGGGAGGGGGAAGGAGACACACGGGAGGGGGAAGGAGACACAGGGGAGGGAGAGGGGGAAAAGAGAAACGGGGAGGGGGGAAGGAGACACATGATCGGGGGGAATGAGACGCAGGGGAATGTGGGAATGAGACACAGGAGAGGGGGAATGAGATACAGGGGAGGGGGGGTAGGAGACAGTGGAGGGAAAGGGGGGAAGAGATGGGGCATTGAAGCATGTGGGACTTAGGCAGAAATAAGCACCGAAGGCGCTCCTGCGAGACGAGATATAAAATACACTAGTAGAAAGGATGGAAAATGCTCGCGAGCCGCGTAACACATAGACAATCGCCAACATTTTACAATATTAACTTGCAACTAATAACCTTACATTTCTCAAATGGCGCTTTATCCATCTAAACAAATGGTTTGCCCGCATGCACGCAGGCTATTTATACTGCACAATTAGCACATTGCTGACACTTTCTCATTAGAGCAGCAACAGTCCAAATGTACATTGTATGCTGCAGGAAAATCAAAAGAGATTATTAGCTTTTCAGGATATTGGTTGCTGGATATATTAATTACAAATAGGTAAAGTATATTAATTTATTCATTATATTATATTAAGTAATTAATTAATTCATTATATAAAAAAATATATATATAAAAAAATAAATGCTTCACACTTCCTAATACATTTGTTCATTCAGAATTAGTTAATAATGTACATTAATTTAATAAGTATTAATTAGTAATGGAAAATAAAAATGTATACTTTCCACTGCACTAAAATGTTAACTTTTTACACTGCAGTTATATATATCACTCTGTAGGTGATCAGAGGAGCAAAAGTATACGAGGAGAGGCTCACAATTTGATTGTCCCGTGGAAGCAGCAAAGAGAGACGAGGAGTGAGAGAGGGGCAAAAGAGACACAGCGGAGGAAGAGAGGGGGCAAAGAGAGATAGGGGAGAGAGGGGGCAAAGAGAGACTGGGGAGGGAGAGAGGGGGCAAAGAGAGACTGGGAAGGGAGAGAGGGGCAAAAGAGACACAGCAGAGGGAGAGAGGGGGCAAAGAGAGATAGGGGAGAGAGGGGCAAAGAGAGACTGGGGAGGGAGAGAGGGGGCAAAGAGAGACTGGGGATTGAGTTAGGGGGCAAAAAGAGACTTGGGAGGGAGAGAGGGGGCAAAGAGAGATAGGGGAGGGAGAGAGGTGGCAAAGAGACAGGGGAGGGATAGGGGGCAAAGAGAGATAGGAGGGAGAGAGGGGGCAAAAAGAGACAGGGGAGGGCAAGATACTGGGGAGGGAGAGAGGGGGCGAGACACTGAGGAGGGAGAGAGTGGGAAAGGAGACACAGTGAGGGAGAGGGGGAGGGAGAGGGGGAAAGGAGGCACAGGGGAGGGGGGAAAGGAGACACAGGGGAGGGAGAGGGAGGAAGTTACAGGAGAAGGGAGGGAGAGAGGGGGCCAAAAAAAGACAGGGGAGGGAGAGGGGGGCAAAGAGAGACTGGGGATGCAGAGAGGGGGCAAAGAGAGACAGGGGAGGGAGAGAGGGGGCAAAGAGAGACAGGGGAGAGAGAGAGAGGGCAAAGCGAGACTGGGGAGGGGGAAAAGAGACTGGGGAGGGAGAGAGGGGGCAAAGAGAGACAGGGGATTGGGTGAGAGGGCAAAGAGAGACTGGGGAGGGATAGAGGGGGCAAAGAGAGATGGGGAGGGAGAGAGGGGGCAAAGAGAGACATGGGAGAGAGAGAGGGGGCAAAGAGAGACAGGAGAGGGGGCAAAGAGAGAAGGGGGAAGGAGAGAGGGGGCAAAGAGAGACAGGGGAGGGAAAGAGGGGGCAAAGAGAGACATGGGAGTGGGCAAAGAAAGAAGGGAGATGGAGAGAGGGGGCAAATAGAGACAGGGGAGGGAAAGGTGGGGCAAAGAGAGACAGGGGAGTGGGCAAAGAGAGAAGGGGGGTGGAGAGAGGTGGCAAAGAGAGAAAGGGGAGGGATAGAGGGGGCAAGGAGAGACAGTGGAGGGAGAGAGGGGGCAAAAAGACTGGGGAGGAAGAGGTGGCAAAGAGAGATGGGAGGGAGAGAGGGGGCAAAAAGAGACAGGGGAGGACAGGACACAGGGGGGAGAGACACTGGGGAGGGAGAGAGGGGGAAAGTAGACACAGTGAGTGAGGGGCGGGGAAAGGAGGCACAGGAGAGGAGGAAAGGAGACACAGGGGAGGGAGAGGGCGAGAGGGGGCAAAGAAAGACTGGGTGGAGAGAATGTGGCAGAGAGACTGGGGAGGGAGAGAGGGGGCAAAGAAAGACTGTGGAGGGAGAGAGGGGGCAAAGACAGACAGGGGAGGGAGGGAGAGAGGGGGCAAACAGAGACAGGGGAGGGAGAGAGGGGGCAAAGAGAGATAGGAGAGCGGGCAAAGAGAGAAGGGGGATGGAGAGAGGGGCAAAGTTAGACTGGGAAGGGAAAGGGTGGAAAAGAAAGACAGGGGAGGGAGAAAGAGGCAAATAGACACAGCAGAGGGAGAGAGGGGGCAAAGAGGCACAGCAGAGTGAGAGAGGGGGCAAAGAGAGACAGGGGAATGAGAGAGGGGGCAAAGAGAGACAGGGGAGGGAGAGAGGGGGCAAAAAGAGACAGGGAAGGGCAGGACACTGGGGAGGGAGAGAGGGGGCGAGACACTGGGGAGGGAGAGAGGGGGAAAGTAGACACAGTAAGGGAGAGGCGGGGAAAGGAGGCACAGGAGAGGAGGAAAGGAGACACAGTGGAGGGAGAGGGCAAGAGGGGGCAAATAAAGACTGGGTGGAGAGAGGGGGAAAAGAAAGACTGTGGAGGGAGAGTGGGGGCAAAGAGAGACAGGGGAGGGAGAGAGGGGGCAAAGAGAGACAGGGGAGGGAGAGAGGGGGCAAAGAGAGATAGGAGAGCGGGCAAAGAGGGAAGGGGGATGGAGAGAGGGGCAAAGTTAGACTGGGAAGGGAAAGGGTGGAAAAGAAAGACAGGGGAGGGAGAAAGAGGCAAAGAGACACAGCAGAGGGAGAGAGGGGGCAAAGAGGCACAGCAGAGTGAGAGAGGGGGCAAAGAGAGACAGGGGAATGAGAGAAGGGGCAAAGAGAGACAGGGGAGGGAGAGAGGGGGCAAAAAGAGACAGGGAAGGGCAGGACACTGGGGAGGGAGAGAGGGGGCGAGACACTGGGGAGGGAGAGAGGGGGAAAGTAGACACAGTAAGGGAGAGTCGGGGAAAGGAGGCACAGGAGAGGAGGAAAGGAGACACAGTGGAGGGAGAGGGCAAGAGGGGGCAAATAAAGACTGGGTGGAGAGAGGGGGAAAAGAAAGACTGTGGAGGGAGAGTGGGGGCAAAGAGAGACAGGGGAGGGAGAGAGGGGGCAAAGAGAGACAGGGGAGGGAGAGAGGGGGCAAAGAGAGATAGGAGAGCGGGCAAAGAGAGAAGGGGGATGGAGAGAGGGGCAAAGAGAGACTGGGAAGGGAAAGGGGGCAAAGAGAGATGAGAGGGGGGAGCAAAGAGAGAAGGGAGGGAGAGGGTGGAAAAGAGAGGCAGGGGAGGGAGAAAGGGGCAAAGAGACACAGCAGAGGGAGAGAGGGGGCAAAGAGACACATCAGAGTGAGAAAGGGGGCAAAGAGAGACAGGGAAATGAGAGAGGGGGCAAAGAGAGACAGGGGAGGGAGAGAGGGGGCAAAGAGATGGGAGGGAGAGAGGGGCAAATAGAGATGGGAGGAAGAGAGGGGGCAAAAAGAGAGAGGGGATGAGACACTGGGGAGGGAGAGAGGGGGAAAGGAGACACTGGGGAGGGAGAGAGAGGAGAAGTAGACACCGTGAGGGAGAGGGAGGAAGTTGCAGGGGAAGGCAGAGGGGAAATTACACGTGGGGAGGGGACACAGGAGAGGGAGAGGGTGGGAAGAGACACAGGGGAGGAGAGGGGAAAAGGAGACACAGGGGAGGGGGAAAGAGATGGGGCATTGAAGCATGCAGGACTTAGCCTCCAAGCAGTTACCCAGGAATGTACGAGAGAAGGTGGATGGAGAGGGGGGGGGCAAAGAAAGACTGGGGAGGGAGAGGGGCAAAGAGAGATGAGAGGGGGCAAAGTGAGATGGGAGGGAGAGGGGGGGGGGCAATGAGAGACAGGGGAGGAAGAGTGGGGCAAACAGAGCCAGGGGAGGGATAGAGGGGGCAAAGAGAGACAGGGGAGGGAAAAAGGGGGAAAAGAGACAGGGGAGGGAGGGGCAAATAGAGACAGGGGTGGGAGAGGGGGCAAAGAGAGACAGGAGAGGGGGCAAAGAGAGAGGAGAGGGGGCAAATAGAGAAGGGGGATGGAGAGAAAGTGCAAAGAGAGACTGGAGAGGGCGAGGGGGCAAAGAGAGATGAGAGGGGGCAAAGAGAGACGAGAAAGATGGGGGGGATAAAGAGAGACAGGGGAGGAAAAGAGAGGGGCAAAGACAGCCAGGGGAGGGATAGAGGGCCAAATAGAAACAGCAGAGGGAGAGAGGGGGCAAAGAGAGGCAGGGGAGTGATAGAGGGGGCAAAGAGAGACAGGGGAGGGAAAAAGGGGGAAAAGAGACAGGGGAGCGAGGGGCAAATAGAGATGGGAAGGAGAGAGTGGGCAAAAAGAGACAGGGGTGGGAGAGGGGGCAAAGAGAGACAGGAGAGGGGGCAAAGAGAGAGGAGAGGGGGCAAATAGAGAAGGGGGATGGAGAGAAAGTGCAAAGAGAGACTGGAGAGGGCGAGGGGGCAAAGAGAGATGAGAGGGGGCAAAGAGAGACGAGAAAGATGGGGGGGATAAAGAGAGACAGGGGAGGAAAAGAGAGGGGCAAAGACAGCCAGGGGAGGGATAGAGGGCCAAATAGAAACAGCAGAGGGAGAGAGGGGGCAAAGAGAGGCAGGGGAGTGAAAAAGGGAGCAAAGAGACAGGGGAGGGATAGAGAGGCAAAGAGAGATGGGAGGGAGAGAGGGGGCAAAAAGAGACAGGGGAGGGAGAGACGGGGCGAGACACTGGGGAGGGAGAGAGGGGGAAAGGAGACACAGTGACAATGAGAGACAGGGGAGAGAGAGGGGACAAAGAGAGCCTGGAGAGGGAGAGGGGGGCAAAGAGAGCTACGGGAGGGATAGAGGAGCCAAATATACACAGCAGAGGGAGAGAGGGGGCAAAGAGACAGGGGAGGGAGAGAGGGGCTAAGAGAGATAGGAGGGAGAAAGTGGGCAAAAAGAAATGAGGAAGGAGAGAGGGGGCAAAACACTGGGGAGGGAGAGAGGGGAAAGGAGACACAGCGAGGGAGAGGGGGGGAAAAGAAGAGGGGAAAGGAGACAGGGGAGGTAGGAAGTCACAGGGGAAGAGAAAGGGGGAAAAAGATGGGTCATTGAAACATGCAGGACTTAGGCAAAAATTAGCACCGAAGGCGCTCCTGCGAGGCGAGCCATTGAGGCATTGAAAAACACGAGACTTAGTCTCCAAGCAGTTTCCCAGGAACGTACGAGAGAAGGGGGATGGAGAAAGGGGCAAATAAAGACTGGGGAGGGAGAGGGGGCAAAGAGAGATGAGAGGGGGCAATGAGATACGGGTGAGAGAGAGGGGTCAAAGAGAGATGGGAGGGAGAGGGGGGCAAAGAGAGACAGGGGAGGGAAAAAAGGGGCAAAGAGACAGGGGAGAGGGAGGGGCAAATAGAGATGGGAGGGAGAGAGTGGGCAAAAAAGACAGGGGAGGGGGGAGAGGGGCCAAAGAGAGAAAGGAGAGGGGGCAAAGAGAGAAAGGGGATGGAGAGAGGGGGCAAAGAGAGACAGGGGAGGGAGAGAGGGGCAAAGAGAGACAGGAGAGAGGGCAAAGAGAGAAGGGGGATGGAGAGAGGGTGCATAGAGAGACTGGATAGGGAAAGGGGGCAAAGAGAGATGAGAGGGGGCAATGAGATACGGGTGAGAGAGAGGGATCAAAGAGAGATGGGAGGGAGAGGGGGGCAAAGAGAGACAGGGGAGGGAAAAAAGGGGCAAAGAGACGGAGTGGAGGGAGGGGAAAATAGAGATGGGAGGGAGAGAGTGGGCAAAAAAGACAGGGGAGGGGGAGAGTGGCCAAAGAGAGAAAGGAGAGGGGGCAAAGAGAGAAAGGGGATGGAGAGAGGGGGCAAAGAGAGACAGGGGAGGGAGAGAGGGGCAAAGAGAGACAGGAGAGGGGGCAAAGAGAGAAGGGGGATGGAGAGAGGGTGCATAGAGAGACTGGATAGGGAAAGGGGGCAAAGAGAGATGAGAGGGGGGCAAAGAGAGATGGGAAGGGGAGGGGGGGCAAATAGAGACAGGGGAGGAAAAGAGAGGGACAAAGAGAGCCAGGGGAGGGAGAGAGGGCCAAAGAGAAACAGCAGAGGGAGAGAGGGGGCAAAGAGAGACGGGGGGTAGGGAGCAAAGAGACAGGGGAGGGAGAGAGAGGCAAAGAGATAGGAGGGAGAGAGTGGGCAAAAAGAAACGGGAGGGAGAGAGGGGGCAAGAACCTGGGGAGGGAGAGAGGGGGAATGGAGACAGTGAGGGAGAGGGTGAAAAGAAGAGGGGGAAGGAGACAGGGGAGAGAGAGAGAGACAGGGGAAGGAGAGAGGTGGCAAATAGAGACTGGGGAGGGAGAGAAGGGGCAAAGAGAGACTAGGGAGGGGGCAAAGAGAGACTGGGAAGGGAGAGAGGGGGAAAAGAGAGACTGGGAGGGAGAGGGGGCAAAGAGAGATGAGAGGGGGCAAAGAGAGACAGGGGATGGAGAGAGGGGGTAAAGAGAGACAGGGGAGGGAGAGAGGGGGCAAAGAAAGAAGGGGGATGGAGAGAGGGGGCACAGAGTGAGAGAGACAGGGGAAGGAGAGAGGAGGCAAATAGAGAGATACTGGGGAGGGAGAGAGGGGGCAAAGAGAGACTGGGGAGGGAGCAAGGGGGCAAAGAGAGACAGTGGAGGGAGAGAGGGGACAAAGAGAGACAGGGGAGAGAGAGGGGGCAAAGAGAGCCTGGAGAGCTAGAGGGGGCAAAGAGAGATAAGAGGGAGAGAGTGGGCAAAAAGAGACAGAGGAAGGAGACAGGGGGTGAGACACTGGGGAGGGAGAGAGGGGTAATGGAGACACAGCGAGGGAGAGGGGGGAAGAAATGGGAGGGAAGGGGGAAGAAAAACAGGGGGTGAGAGGGGGGAAGAGATGGGAGGGAAGGGGGAGAAACACAGGGGAGGGAGAGGGTGGGGAAGAGACACAGGGGAGAGAGGGGTGGCAGAGACAGGGAAGAGGGGGAAGAGACACAGGACAGGGATATTGGGGAAGAAACACAGGGGAGGGACAGGTGACAGAAACAAAGGAGAGGGGGAAGAGACACAGGGTAGAGGGGGGAAGAGACATGTGAGGGAGAGGGGAAGGAGACACAGGGGAGGGAGAGGGGGAAAGGAGACACAGTGGAGGGGGGAATGAGACACAGGGGAAGGGAACGAGACACAGGGGAGGGAGAGGGTGAAAGACACAGGGGAGAGAGAGTGGGGAAAATATGGGAGGTAAGGGGAGAGAAACACAGGGGAGGGAATGGGGGGAAGAGACACAGGTAAGGGAGAGGCAGCAGAGACTAGGGAGAGGGGGAAGAGACACAGGGGAGGGGGAGGGGGAAAAGACACAATGGAGGGAGAGAGGGAAGAGACACAGGGGGAGGGGGAAGAGACACGGGAGGGAGAGGGATGGAAGAGACATGAGGGAGAGGGGGACAAGAGACACAGAGGAGGTAGAGGGGTGGAAAAGACACAGGGGAGGGAGAGGGGGCAGAGATAAAGGGGAGGGAGAGGGGTAAAGAGACACATGGGAGGTAGAGGGGGGGGAAGACACAAGAGGGAGAGAGCGGAAGAGACACAGGAGGGAGAGGGGAGGAAGAGACACACAGGGGAGGGAGAGGTGGGAAACAGACACAGGGGAGGTAGAGGGGGAAAATACACAAGGAGGGGGACACAGGAGAGGGTCGGAAGAGACACATGGGAGGGAGAGAGGGAAGGAGACACAGGGGAGGGGAATGAGACACAGGGGAGGGGAATGAGATACAGGGGGGAAAGGAAATACAGGGGAGGAAGAGGGGGAAGACAGGGGAGGGAGAGGGGGAAAGACAGGGGAGAGAGAGGGGGGAGAGAGGGGGAGAGATGGCAGGGAAGGGGGGAGAAACACAGGGGAGAGGGGAAGAGATGGGAGGGAAGGGGGAGAAGCACAGGGGAGGGGGAAGAGAAAAGGGAAGGGAGTGGCGGCAGAGACAAGGGAGAGGGGAAGAGACATGGGAGGGAGAGGTGGCAGAGACAAAGGAGAGGGTGGGAAGAGACACAGGAGGGAGAGAGGGGAAGAGACATTGGAGGGGGTAAGAGACACAGGGAAGGGAGAGGGGGAGACGAGACACAGGGGAGGGAGAGGGGTGGAAGAGACATAAGGGAGGAGGAAAGAGACACAGGGGAGGGAGGGAAGAGACACGGGTTGGTGAGGAGGAATAGACAGGAAAGGTGAGGGGGAAGAGATACAGGGGAGGGAGAGGGGGAAGGAGATGCAGGGGAGGGGCAGATGAGACACAGGGGAGGGAGAGGGATGGGGGAAAAACAATTTATATAACTCCATCAAACCGTTATTTTTTTTTGTTTGTAAGCTGTAAAATAAAATAATATATATTTTTTTTTTATTGATTTAAAAAGACGCATCTCACATTTTTGATTTAATCTTTTAATTCACCACTCCTTGGGGGTACCATTCCGTAGGAGCATAACTGTGACTTTTTTTGGGTCCTTATAAGGGACTAGAACGAGCACATCGGGATGAAGCTGCAATAGACCTTGTAACCACAAGGATAGATTGAATCAAAAGACAGACATACCAGTGAACTGACAGAAGGCGATGTACCGTGAGAAAGTCCAAATAGGACCACACATCTCCATACCTCAAATGTTTGAGGTATATACATGTGAGCATCTGACCTTCAGTCAATTTATGTTGATATCATTATTTTACCTAGTTGAATATATTGAACTGCACCAGGACCTGGTGGTGTGCTCTCTCCCTCCTCCATGCCTTGTGTTTCTTCATTTTGAGAGCACATAAGCCTACAGAGTTGCACACCGCCGGAACATCTAGTTGGGGCAGAAGCAGTATTAGACCTACAAAAAAGGGACAATCATGGGAAGCTTTTTGAGGAGTACTTTTTAAGACAGCACCTGTATGGCAAAAACCAGTAAGGTCCCTATGCTTTAAGTTTTGTAAAAAATGTCCAATTTTAAGGGACGTTTTTTACCTTTAAATTGTGGAAAAATATATAGGAACTGGCGTTTTTATTATGGTTTCATATATTAGATGAGTGTGAAATAGAACGTCCTATCAGCCTTATTAAATTCCCCTAACATGTAAAACCATAGCCCATAACGTAACCCGTAAGACTTTTGGCTAGTAAATTGGCCCTGTAAAGCAAGCCTCTGCAGATCTGCAGGTTTAGAGCGAAAATAGCCTGTGGAACGTGGAACTTCATGCCAGCAAATCGTTTGTTCCAATTTCTCTATTAAATTACAACAAATTTTCAAAGACGACATTAAAGCCTGTAACCCGCAAATGGAGGCAAAAATATTAGGGGCTCCAAATAGGACCCGCACAGGATTTACAGACAACTTTAAACAACGTAAAGGTCAATATAAAAACACCAGTGCACTTTAAAGCATGGGGAATGCCTATAAAGGATTACAATCACTTGCACAATAATGCCCAAATACAAAATAATGCATTTAAATATATATATATTTTTTTTTATCATATGTTGGAATGGTCATGCACATGCCAATATGAAAAGTTATGCTGCAACATGCATAAAGCATACCTGATTAAATAGCAAGCACAAAAACATGAAACTCACAGAGGCTCTATTGTGGACTCTAAAATATCAATATAATTGCATATACATCTCGCTCATCACATCTACGTTTGGGAACACAAATAGTGGCCATATTTCACCGCCACATGGCATATATCAAGTACCCGGGGAACATTTTATTATTTGCTGTTCAGTCCTTCAGTCATGTCTGACTTTTTGTGACCCTATGGACGGCATCACATTTAGCTAGGTCTCTGCCTGTTCTGTTCTATAAGGTTTGCATGGCAAAGATACTGGAGTGGGTTTATCAGTTCCTTTTCTAGTGGACTGGGATTTGTCTGACCTCTCTGCAATCACCTGCCCACCTACACTGGCCCTAGATGGTATAGCTCACAGCTTCATTCAGGTAAACAAGCCCCTTCATCACCACCACTTAGCAATCCACACTAATGTAAATTGATGAATAGCAGAACATAATGGGAGGTCTTCAAATTGGAATGGGTATACATCTTGGCACATGGCCACCGACAATGGCATGGGACTTTCCAGGATGGGCGTAGTGAAGATTATCACTGATGGTGAGTTGGCTGTTGATCCACATACCTCTGCACAGCCTCCATGTGTTTTTTGTGGCCCTCTACTGATGAGTTACAGTAGATTAGTGTGGTGTATAGTTCCCCTGGTCCCCTTCGGCATTGCTAAGTAGTGGTTGTTAAGGGGCTTGTGTACTGCAATGAAGCTGTGAGCTATACCATGTAGGGTCACTCTAGGTGGACAGGTCATACCAGAGAAGTCAGACAAATCACAGTCCACTAGAGAAGGAACTGGCACCCACTCCAGTATCACCTGTCATATTCCTATCAGGCCCTCAGGGGAATGTTCATACTCCACAGTATCACTAATTTGACATTTGAATGTGTATTAACCCTTTATATTGATCATATATGATATATTATTACTTGATATCTAATGCTATTATGAATATTATAATTGGTCTATGTATTGATCTGTTGTATAGTAACTAGGGCTCAATAGTTTACATCTATAGGAATGTGACACTAATGTGATGCATGTGGATATCCCATAACCACAACCATTACTGACTATTAGCTAGGTCTCTGGATAATCAGAAATATGCGAAAATACCCATTAATACGGAGAGGACACAAAGGTCAGCAGCCATATTCACTGTTACTTACATCAGACCCGAGGATCTGTTCTCAGAACAATATTGAGGTCAGGATCACATGTTTCATTAGCGCATATGTTAATGCTGGCTGTCATTGACATGCCATTGTGAGATTTTGCAAGTCCACCACCATAGCATTAAAAGTCAACATTTAAGCTAACAACAATCATGCCATAGATATCTGGCTATATGATAGCTTTAAGTTTGTGGGAGCAACATGCCTCCCTGCTGGTGTTGGTGGTGAGGGTAAGCCCCCAGGAGGCAGCGGCACACGAGGCATGGTGGGAGTAGAGGAGGCGCTGGGCTTCTGGTGTTTGGGGGATGCCTCCAGGGTAGAGAAGACAGGGTTGGGGACCAGTCCTAACCTTAGCAGTCCGGCCAGGTAGGTCTCAGTTATAATGTGATGTTTCCTCTTCCCCCTAGCGCCGTGCCTGGCTGGGCATAACCTCTGCATGATTGGCAGAGATGCTGGCCTGGAT
This sequence comes from Discoglossus pictus, assembly GCA_027410445.1. NCBI lineage: Eukaryota > Metazoa > Chordata > Amphibia > Anura > Alytidae > Discoglossus > Discoglossus pictus. The sequence goes on from CM050170.1 coordinate 63,887,263, forward strand.
CCCTCATCCTGTGCAGCCTGGCTTGGTGGTGGGGATGGAGGTCTGTGGGGCGTTGGTGGGTGAGGAGGTGGCGGAGTGGGGAGGGTCTAGGGCCCGGCTGAAGCCTGGGGCGAACCCTGAGGTGGTAAGGGTGTGCCCCGGTGGTGGTGGCAGTTAGGCCAGCGCACTACTGTGTGGGGAAGGAGGTGGTGGCTGTCTGTGCTGGTCCACATAAGTCCAGTTGGAGGGCCCTGGCGACATATGCAGTCTTTGGAGGAGGGGGGTGGGGGGGTCAAATATCGGCAGGGTTGCCGGTGGTCTGGGCGGTAACCTGACCACCCAAATCACCTCCTCCGAGCCAGAGCCCTCAGATCCTCCTCTTTCCTACTTTCCCTGCCCCGGTTCCTGCTGGGCCGGGGCTTGCTCCTCCACATTCTGCTTAAATGGAGCAGACGCCCCCGCCTCTGGCTTGCCACTGCTCACAGACCTACTCCTGGATGCTGAAATATAGAGAAGAAAGGTATATGTCATTAGTATGATGAAAAACTAACTGTAACTAACTGTTGTGCCGCTGCCTCCTGGGGGCTTGCCCCCACCACCAGCAGGGAGACAGGGCCAGCCGTGGAGGATTGTCACCCAGATCCAAGCAATCGAACAGTCTGCTGTCTCCCAGATGCTCGGGTTCGGCATGTTATGGATCGGGTAGATAAATTATTGGGAGGGGCTAGAAATTAACCGGCGTTCTTGGTACATAAACTAAGTGGAAGATGAAGTGTGCTAAAGAATGATTTTAAAGACCTTGGGAATAGGCTTAAAGCAAGGACCTCCAATGTAGTATTTTCCGAGACAGAAGGAGCTTAGGGAGGTTAATACATGGCTTAAAAAGTGGTGCAGACATAGGGTATGGGGTTTTAGAGCACTGGGCTGACTTCTCACTTGGGTGCAATCTGTATAGAAGTGATGGATTTGCACCTTAATGACGAGGGAGCTACTGTGCTAGGGGGAAGGATGGTAGAATGGCTAAGGGAATTTTTGAACTAGTAGGTGGAGGGGACTAGATAGAAGTATTTGGGTAAAACGTTTAGAGGGGATAAGATATGAATTATCTACCCATGGGGGAGAAGAAGGGTGAGGGTTACAATATACTGTAGGGAAGTATTACTAGGTGACTCAAATACAGTGGCAAGCACTTCACAAAGGTAGAGCCATAGCAAAATAAAGTGTATGCCTGGGAAAATGGGCATGCTAAAATTAGTAGTGGTTCAAGAAAAATGGGTCTTAATAGGCATTACTGAAACTTAGTGGGATGAATCTCATGACTGGACAGTTAATTTGGATGATTATAATTTATTTAGGAAACATGGGGGGAATGGTAAAAGAGGAGGAAGGATCTGTCTGTATGTTAAGCCTGGTTTTAAACCTGCAATCAGAGAAGATATTTATGGTGCAACTAGCGACAATATTAAATCTTTGTGAGTTGAGTTAAATAGTGGAGGTGCTAATTCTAAATGCATATGTGTAGGAATATGCTATAAACCCCCAAATATAATTGAGGGTGATGAAGTGCAACTATTGCTGCAGATAGATAATGCAGCTAAGCATGGGCAAGTTCTAATAATGGGAGATTTAAATTACCCTGAAATAAACTGGATAAATGAGACCAGCAGTTCAGCTAAAGGGAGCAGGTTCTTGAGTACACACAGGGATTATTATCTGGCCCAGGTTATACAAGAACCTACTAGAAATGAGGCTATCTTGGATTTAGTTATAACAAGTAATATTGATATACTGTAATATCGAATATTAAAATAGGGAAAACCATGGGGAACAGTGATCACAACACAGTTTCATTTGAGATTGAATACAAAAAACAGAGTTGTAAGGGGCCAACAAAAACTCAAGGGCTAACTTTAATGGGCTAAGGGCAGCAATACAACATATAGATTGGGATAAAGAACTGACAGGAAAAAATACTGAAAATAAATGGACAACATTCAAACCCCTACTAAATATACAGTACATGCACATTGGCATGTACCATGTGGAAATAAAATGAATAGGAGTAAATCACATCCCATGTGGCTTAACAATGACTTAAAGATCATGATAAGGGAAAAAAAACATGCATTTAAATTATACAAGAAGGAGGTAACAGAGGGCGTGAGGGAACAGTGACTATAAGGAAATCAACAAGGTAGCAAGAGGGCTATTAGACTGGTTAAAATAGAAAATGAGAAGTCAGTTGCAAGGGAGAGTAAGACTAACCCTAAAATATTTTTAAAATATATTAATGGGAAGAAGGCGAGGAAGGAAGCTATAGAAACATTACAATGTGACACAGGCCGTCTGATAATTAGTGACCAGGAAAAGGCAGATGAGCTAAATAGGTTATTTTCTTTGGTGTGCACAAGGGAGGTACCAATGGTTGGGACATTGAAACAAAATGGGGCTACACTACATTCACCAATTAATTGGTTAACGCAGATAGAAATCCAAATGAGGTTTGAGAAAATAAATGTTAATAAAGCCCCAGGTCCTGATGGAATACATACAAGGGCACTGAGGAAACTGAGTTCTGAAATAGCCAAATCATTATATCTAATTTTTCAAGACTCACTCACCACAGGGTCGCTACCAGATGACTGTCGAAAAGCAGAGGTGATACCTATATTTAAGAGGGGAACAAGAGAAAATTCAGGGATCTATAGACCTGTAAGCCTCACATCTGTATTTGGGAAGCTTTTAGAAGGGTTAATAGGGGACAGTATACAAGAATATGTCAATATGAACAAGATCATAAGTAGGAGTCAACACAGATTTATGAAAGATAGGTCATGTCAGAAAAATCTAATTAGTTTCTATGAGGAGGTTAGTAGGAACTTGGATCAGGGCAACTCAGTGGATGTAGTCTTTTTGGATTTTGCAAAGGCATTTGATACAGTGCCACATGGGAGACTATTGTGCAAACTTAGAGATACAGGAATTGCAGTAAATATCTGCTCATGGATCGAGAGCTGGCTAAAAGACAGGAAGCAAAGGGTTGTTGTAAATGGAACATACTCCAATTGGACTAATGTGGTAAGTGGGGTTCCTCAAGGTTTAGTATTAGATCCTCTCCTTTTTAACATATTTATTAATGACTTAGAAGTAGGACTCAAAAGTAGTGTCTACATTTTTGCTGATGACACTAATTTGTGCAAGGTAATTAAATCAGATGATGATGTACTTTCCCTACCAAGGGATTTGCCTACATTAGAGAAATGTGCGGCTAAATGGCAGATGAGATTTAAACAAATAAATGTAAGTTATGCATTTGGGAAGGAAAAATAGCCATGCAATTTACAATATTAATGGATCAAATCTATGGGTAACTGATTTTAAAAGGGATTTGGGAGTACTTGTGGACAACAACCTAAATAGCAGTGCTCAATGCCAAGCAGTAGCTGCAAAGGCAAGTAAAATATTAGCGTGTATTAAGAAGGGTATAGAAGCAAGGGAAGCAAATATAATTCTGTCACTGTACAAATCCCTAGTACACCCTAATTTGGAATATGCAGTACAATTTTGGGCACCACTTCCTAAAAAGGACATTTTAGAGCTGGAAAAAGTACAGAGAAGGGCAACAAAACTAACAAGGGGAATGGAGGGGCTAAGTTATGAAGAAAGACTAACCAAATTACACTTATTTTCCCTAGAAAAAGGTGTTTACCAGGGGATATGATTACCTTATTTAAATACATCCAGGGTCAATATAAGGCTTTGTCAAGTGACATTTTTGTGCCAACTGACACTAGGACATCCCTTGAGGTTAGAGGGGAACAAATTTTCACCTTAATGAAAGAAAATGTTACAGTTAGGGTGGTTAAACTGTGGAATTCTCTACCAAAGGAGGTGGTGAGAGTGAACTCGATAGCTAACTTTAAAAATGGGTTAGATAAAGAGGGCAGTCAAGGTCCTAGATAACTAGCGAAGGAATATTGATCCAGGGAGAAATTCGATCACCAGTCTCTGGGGTCAGGAAGGAATTTTGCTTATGAGACAATTGGCAAGTTTCAATGTTTTTTTTTTTAATTCTGTTTGCCCTCCTCTGGATTAGTTGACAATTATTAACATATAGTCCACATATTAAAAGGATCAGAAGAGATCTAAAAAGGTTGAACTTGATGGACTAACAGTCTTTATTCAACCTCAAATACTATGTAGCTATGTAACTGCATAGGCTGCAGTGGGCACACCAATAAATGGACTCTCTGTTGCTTGATTACTGTTGTTGTGCCCAGGAATGACAGTGATTTGTCAGCTTCATGGATTTAATGATGCATCCATCTATCCCTTGTTAATTCCATAGAGCTGACATGTTAGTGTCCTTTTTGGTCATCATGTACATGTGTAGTGTGTGTGATGTACATGGCGGGCGACGGTCTCAGAAGGTCACTTGTGTGTGTGGTGTGAACTAGCTATATATGTCTCTATGTGTGTTCTTTAACCTATGTGTATTGCAGATATGTGTAATCTGTAAATATGTGTAAGTATTATGTGTAAATACATATGAAATAGAATATAAATCAATAAAAATGCAAACTATCTCTCTCAACTAGCTCCTGCTCTCTCTCCAAAAGAACCTAACCTCTAACTCTGGGACCTGCGTGCTACTTTGAATGAAGAATACAACACAGTCAACGATTGGACGTGTGGAAATCATATTTATAAGCTCCCACTGTCAATCATATTTGTCAAGAGCACTTTTGATTGGCTGAGAGGCCTTTGTCGCTCTGCGTTATTCTGCAATTGAATAGTTATGGCTGATCGCAGCTCATCCGTCTCCTTAACAGCTTGCAAGCACAGAGAGGATTTAAGGGCTTTAAACGCAAGCCCGTAACTCGCACCCTCTTTCAACTTAATAGCTCTGTTACTAAGCCAAATTTCCAGCCCGCAGCCATTGTCGGTCTCACGTTGCACTTACGGGCTTAAAATTTAATGTAGTTGTAAGTCACTAGCGCTCCAGGTGTATGGCTATTATCACATATATAGTTGTGAGCGTACGAGTCGTTGCTCACGCTTGCGGGCTCGCGTAGCGAGCCCGCAAGAACTGCGTCCCTCGCGAAGCGAGGGACGCAGTTCCCCGCAAATGCGGGTCCTCGCGAAGCGAGGGCCCGCATTTGCGGTGGTGGAGGCTCAACGTCGGCTGTGTTAACACACACATACACACACACGACTTTTTAACAAAATAAACCCAACCGCCCAGCCAACAAAAACCCAACAACGTCCCCGCAAATGCGGATCCTCGCGAAGCGAGGGTCCGCATTTGCGGTGGTGGGAGCATCCCAACATCGGCTATGTTAACACACACATACACACACACACAACTTCATAACAAAAAAAAACTCAAAGTCGCCTCACACCCACTTACACCCAGACACACAGACGCAAGACTTAACAAAAAAACAGTAAAAAAGGCCCTTCACACGCTCTTAACACACATACGCACGACTTAGAAACAAATACACTGCGTCGTACATGTAAAAGCTAACTGCGTATATCGCAAAAAAATACGGCAACATCGCAACAAAATACGGCCGCATCGGAAAAAAATACGGCCGCGAAAGACCCACATTCCAACCGCCGCGCATCAAAACATCACAAACACAAGAAATAAACACAACAAACACATAAAAAGCTTACTTACAGCACGGGGGGGCATCCGGCACCTCCAAAAGTTCATTTACACGTCCATTTAAGTCCAAAACAAAGAGTTTAAACGACCGAAAATCGCCTAAGCGAGAGAAAAAATGGCCGCCGAACAAAACGAAAACGAGGCTCCAGACGTAACTACACTACACTTACTCGCAATAATGAAACACATACTATGCGGAACGGATCACACTCATATTAAACACCATTTTAACCACTACTACGCACAAAATGGCGGATGGAACGCAAATTGTAAGCTGGAACGCAAATAGCGCATGCGTATTACGTTCTAACGGTCTAACTTTCCAGAATGTTCTACAAGTTTATAAATACTGCCTATTTGACAGAGAAAAATACATTTCTCCTCAGGTGATGAACAGAGTGACTTCTGAGATAACTGCTGCTAAAAATTGAGAAGATAATTCTTTCCTAATTTACTACTTTACATTGTGCAAATTACAACTGAGAGGTAAGCTATAATATATTACTTATTTTATTATCAAGACAGGACATCAAAAAAAAAAATTAAAGAAGACAAAGAGGTTTATGTATACTGACACGCACATATATGCGTATAATGTATACTGACATGTGACACGCACATATATGCGTATAATGTATACTGACAAGTGACACGCACATTTATAAGTATAATGTATAGTGACATGTGACACGCACATTTATGTGTATAATGTATAGTGACATGTCACATGCACATTTATGTGTATTGCCCCTGCAACAAACTAATTAAACAACTACATTTAAATTACATTAGAAAAAAATAAGTTGGGACTATTAAAATACTATTAAAATATGAGTTATGTATACTGATATGTGACACGCACATATATGTGTATCATCTATAGTCACATGTCACACACACATTTATGTATGTTGGCCAAAAATAAAAATAAGGTTAATTTAACAATTAAAATATGATTCATGTATAGTGATATGTCACACGCACACAAAAAAATTACTTTCAACTATGGAAATGTGCTTCATGTATGTGACATATGTGTGTAGCCCCCACCAAAAAATAATGTTAATTCAAATTAATTACAGAAGTATATTTCAATGAAATTAATTTACTGCAATTCAATAGATCACCTAAAACTCAATCTTTCTACTTTTTTTAATATTCAAACAGACTCTGCATCAACAGCGTCTCTCAACAATTTGCACCGTGCACTGTGAAGCACAATCCCTTTTAAAGAACACCAACAAAGAAGAAGAGGTAAGATACAAAAATACTTTAAATGCTGAAAAGGCCATGGTTTGTTAAATACAAATAAAAAATTCTATAAGTCACTATTTCACTTTATTTTTCAAACAGACACTACAAGAAGACCGGCGGATTAAGATTGGCAGCAGGGGACCCTCTGTCATTCCACACTTCAATAAAGGTACAGTATTAAGTATAACAAAGAACCGAACCATGAGCCTTATTCAATTGTGAGTTTGCTAATTGAATAGGGCTTTATATAAGCACATAATAGATTTTTTAGACAGACATTTTTAGTTACTGAACTTCTAACCACAATCAAGGTCTTCACTAACTAAAAACTTCTGTCAAAAAATATTTTAGGTGCTTATATAGAGCCCTATTCAATTGGTCAAAACGCAATTGAATCAGGACCTAAATATGTTTAATGGCCGAGGGCCTCATTCAAATGTGATTTGCCCATTTCAATAGGGCTCTATATAAGCACATTTGGCTCAATATGAGCACAGAGCATCTTTTTTTACAGAAGTTTTTAACTAAAAACTTCTGGTCAAAAATATGCTCTGTGCTTATATAGAGCCCTATTGAAAAACCAAATTCAATGAGGCCCTCACAATATAACAAATCCAGCAAACAAAGGCCCTCATTCAATTGATATTTTGGACAATTCAATAGGGCTCCAAATAAGCACATTTAGAACCCTATTGAATTGGCCAAGGATTGTATGAAAACTCACACAAACACATAGCAAACTACATTTAGATTCTTATTTTATGTTTAACAACCTATTAGCATTACAAAACAACATTAATAAGCATACCATCAGCGGTGCGCATCAAACAGGATTGTATGAAAACTCACACAAACACATAGCAAACTACATTTACATTCTTATTTTATGTTTAACAACCTATAAGCCTTAGAAAGAAGCCTAAATAAGCATACCAACAGTGGTGCGCACCAAACAGGATTATATGAAAACTCACACAAACACATACCAAAGTACATTTAGATACTTATTTTATGTTTAACAATCTATAAGCCTTAGAAAAAGGCCTAAATAAGCATACCAAAAGTGGTGGGCACCAAACGGGATTGTAGAAAAACAAAGAAATAATGTCATTTTTTAGTTCATACAAATACATTCAAATAAAATTACATTTTCATTTTTATTTTATATCAGATACTGCGTCAAGAACATCGGACCAGGAGTTTCAACTGAGGACCACACCAGCGGACGAGGACTTTCAACAGAGGAGCAGACCATTGGACGAGGACTTTCAACAGAGGACTACACCATCGGACGAGGACTTTCAACAGAGGACCAGACGATTGGACGAGGACTTTCAACACAGGACCAGACCATCAGACGAAGGCTTTCAACACAGGACCAACAAAGATTCTGCTTCAAATCAAACTTCAACCAAGGTACAGTATAACAAGTAAAAAAAGAGAAAAATTAATTTAATATTCTTCTTTAATGTTTAACCACCTATAAGCCTTAGAAAATAGCCTACAGAAGCATACCAAAATTGTGGTGCACCAAAAAGGATTGTAGAAAAACACTGAAATAATGCCATTTTTTCATTAATACAAAGACATTCAAATAACATAACATTTTCATTTTTATTTTATAACAGATACTGCGTCAAGAACATCGGAACAGGAGTTGGAACTGAGGACCACACCAGAGGACGAGGACTTTCAACAGAGGACTACACCATCGGACGAGGACTTTCAACACAGGACCAGACCATCGGACGAAGGCTTTCAACACAGGACCAACAAAGAATTTTGCTTCAAATCAAACTTCAACCAAGGTACAGTATAAAAAGTAATATCTATCATCTATCTCTTATTTGTCTTTTAGGGCCAATAATCTTTAACACTAAATACAAACTTCAATGTAAACTTAAAAAATAAATTGGCATAGTCCAAAAAAGTATAAAAACACAGAATCTATACAATTTGTTATTTGTAACATTCCAGTCCTAAACCCTAATTTAATTGCCATTTGACAAATTGAATAGTGCTATAAATAAGGACATAACATCTTTTTGAAAATACCTTTTTAGTTACTGAAACACTTGCTTTTGGATACATGTTTAATAAATAAAAATTTCTTTAAATAATTATCTGATTGCCTTATTTAGACTTTTATTCAATTGACCGCATTGAAATTGATTAAGTATAAAATGTTAACACACTATTGATAACTATTTGTCATAAAAAACAACTTAACATCTCAAAATAAACTAATGGTACTTTATTTTATTTTTACAGATTAACATGGCTGATAACGAGAGTAAACAAGAAAAGAAAAGACGCCAAGCTAGAGAACGACGACAGAGAGCAGACAGCCAGCAGACACCGGAGAAGAAGGAAATTCGACGAGAAAAAGAACGCAAAAGAATTGCAAGCAAAAGACTGTCACTTGCAGAAATTAAAGATATGTAAAAAAAAACAACAAAGAAAATAAAGCATTTACAACCTGTTGCTCAAACATCAGATGCCATTTTACCAGAAAAAATACAAGAGATACCAAAAAAAGCAACAAAGAAAACAAAGCATTTAGAACCGTTTCATGAAACATTACATGACATTTTACCTCAAACAATACAACATATACCAAGAAAAGCAACGAAAAAAAGTAAACATTTAGAACCTGTTGTTGAAACATTATATGACATTTCACCTGATGAATATGAAAGTCAAAATCCTATATGCTTTGCAAATTGTCCTCTACTCAAGTCTTTAGCAGTAGAGGTTCATAGTTGTGGGGACATGACTACTCAATGTCAGTTTTGTGAGGCTTATTATTTTAAACAGGAGAGACCCAGAGATGGACAATTTATTAGTTGTTGTCAAAAAGGCAAGTTCAAACTTCCAAAAAGGAAAGAATTTCCAATTTATTTACAAAATATTATGACTGAACCTACTTTTCCAAACTACAAAAATTTTAAGACAAACATAAGATCCTACAATAGTGCCATATCCTTTGCATCCATGGGGGCAACATTAGCTGCTAATGTACCAGGACATGGTCCTTACTGTTTTAAAGTCCAAGGACAAATTTATCATCGCACTTCCCATTTACATCCAGAGGAAGGAAATAAAAGAAAATTCGCTCAACTATATGTCCTAGATACAATGGAAGCTGTTGACCAACGTATGCAGATGGAAGAAAATAAAAAATGCTTACCCACTGTTTTCATAGAGCTAAATAACATTATGGACAACAATCCCTACAGTAAAGCTTATAAAAAATTGGCAGAAGTAGAAAATGAACAACTACTTCATTCACAAACACATCAATTACCAATGCCGAAGGTTAATATGGTGCTTAAAAGAGACAGACATACTGATAAACGTCGTTATAACTTGCCAACAACAAATGAGGTTGCAATGGTGTTTCAGAATGATGAAGGAGAACCACCATTTCAAAGAGACATTCGAATATATCCTAGAAATGAGGACCAACCGTTTATTAATATGAGTATCTTAAGTCCAAATTTAGATCCAATGACATATCCCATCTTTTTCCCACACGGAGAAGCAGGTTGGCAACCAAAATTAACTCTTCCCAGTTACCCAAATGCTAAAGCCAGAATCCGAAATAATGTTTCTATGCTTGAATTTAAAGTAGCTCAAATTGCCATTCGCAATGTATTTAATCCAATTTTATGTGGTGGGAAACTAACACAACAATGGATTATTGATTCATATTTGCAAGTTGAGGCAAATAATTTAAACTTTATCAAATATCAACAAGATAAACTCTGTGTAGAACAATATTCTGGACTCATGGACTATGTTGCTGACGTGGCTACAAGCAGAGACATGACAGCTGGCAAAGCCATCATTTTACCATCTTCCTTTCAAGGATCTCCTCGGAATATGAGAGAAAGATACAATGATGCTATGGCTATTGTGACAAAATTTGGCAAACCCGATTTATTTGTGACATTTACATGTAATCCACAATGGCCAGAAATTACACTAAATCTACTTCTTGGACAAACTGCTTCAGATCGACCAGATTTAGTAGCCAGAGTTTTTAAGATTAAATTAAATGAATTAATACGTGACTTCACTATAAATCAGTTATTTGGCAAATGTCTTGCTTATGTATATACCATTGAATTTCAAAAAAGAGGCCTTCCACATGCACATCTTCTAATAATACTTCAAGAAAAAGATAAATTAGATACTTCAGACAAAGTGGATGCAGTCATTGTTGCTGAACTACCAGATCCAGAACTATATGGTAGACTATATGAGATTGTTACTCATCGCATGATTCATGGACCCTGTGGTGACCTTAATCCACAATCACCATGTATGGAAAATAATAAATGTTCCAAAGAATTTCCAAAAGATTATAGAGACAAAACCTATGCCAATTGTGATGGATATCCACTTTATAAAAGAAGAGAAGGAGATAGTGCCATTATTCGTGGAAAAAAAGTGGACAATAGATATGTAGTACCCTACAATCCACATTTACTCATGAAGTACAACGCCCACATCAACGTAGAAGCCTGCACTTCCATCAAATCCATTAAATATGTCTACAAATATATTTACAAAGGTTACGATGCAGCTACTGTAGTCGTCAAAAGTGCAGACAACCCTGAAAGTAGTGAGTTAGTATATGATGAACTTGCATCTCATGTAGATGCTCGCTATGTCAGTGCGCCAGAAGCTATGTGGCGGCTTTTAAAATTTGAAATGCATCATAGATCACATGCAGTATATAGGTTAGCAGTACATTTGCCACAACGACATTTAGTCTATTTCCATGCTGGAAATGAAATGAATGCATTGGCCCAAAGTGAAGATCGTCACACTACACTAACTGATGGTTTGCATTAAATTCCACTGATGCTCAAGCAACACAATACTTATATATTGAAATTCCATATCACTATGTTTTTGTGAATGGATTATGGAGACCAAGAAAAACCAGAGGCAATAAAATTATTCCAAGAATTTACACAGTCAGTCCAAGAGATGTGGAACGTTTTTGCTTACGGATATTACTTTTAAATGTTCCTGGAGCACAAAGTTTTGAACACTTAAGAACTGTTAATGACATTGTATATGAATCCTTCCATTTAGCTGCAAGACATAGAAACTTACTCGCTGATGATACAGAGTGGGAAAGATGTTTAGAAGAAGCAGCACAATGTCAAATGCCACGACAGATGAGAGAACAATTTGCTTTTATTTGTATCTTCTCAAATGCTCCAAATGCATTAGCTTTGTGGGAGACTTTTAAAAGTAATATGGCTGAAGACTTTATGCGACGATACAATGAACCCATTGCACACTTAAAAGCGTTAATGGAAATCCAAGAAGTCTTTTTAACTCATGGATTAAGTTGTGCAAGTTTTAATTTGCCTGATCCAGATCTTATAGATGACATTAACTTTGAAAACTATGACATTCAACTACAAGCAGAAAGAACAGAAGAAAGACTTGCAACATTAAATACACTACAATTGCAAGCATTTCATGCCATTAAAAATGCTATAGATGATGACATGGTGACAGAGCGTTATTTCTATCTTGATGGACCTGGCGGATCAGGGAAAACATATTTGTACAATTTATTAATGAGTTCAGTACGAGCACAAGGAAAAATAGCAATGGCGTTTGCCACTACTGGAATTGCTGCACTTTTATTAGAAGGTGGAAGAACTGTTCATAGTGGATTTAAACTGCCAGTGCCTATTTTAGAAAATTCTGTGTCAGATATTCGCATGACATCCTTACAAGCAAAGAAATTGAAGAAATGTAAATTAATTATAATAGATGAGGCCACAATGATGTCATGCTATGCCCTCCAATGTATTGACCGTTTGCTTCGTGAAGTCATGGATAATATTTTTCCATTTGGTGGAAAGGTAATGTTGTTGGGTGGCGATTTTAGACAAACATTACCTGTCGTTGTACATGGAAATCGAACTGACATTATCGAAACATGTATAAAGTCAAGTACAGTATGGAAACATTTTACCCATCTTCAACTGCAACAAAATATGAGATCAGAAGGCCAAACTGATTTTAATGATTGGCTTATTAAAATTGGAGAAGGCAGAACAGAAAAAATACTACATTTACCTGACGACACTGTAGAGATCCCACCTCATATGATTTGTCAACAAGATATTATATCGGCTATATTTGAAGGGAGCATAAATAACGAAGAATATTCCGAGCTTGCCAACCAAGTCATACTGACGTGTAAAAATAAAGATGCATTAATCCTCAATAATAAAATCTTTAAAAAAATGTATGCACCACAAAGAAATTATCACAGTGCTGATTCTGTACTTGCTGATGACAATGAAAGTCAGGCTAACTTTTCGACTGAATTCATAAACTCTTTAACTCCTTCTGGAATGCCACCACATATTTTGCAGCTAAAGAAAGGTGCAATTATCATGTTACTGCGAAATATGAACCCCAAAAAAGGCCTATGCAATGGCACAAGATTAATTGTTCAACAATTAAAGGACCATTTTATAGATGCTGAAATTTTAACTGGGACCCATAAAGGAGAGAGAGTTTTCATACCAAGAATAGATTTAGCACCAAGTGAAAGTAGTCTCCCTTTTATACTTCAAAGAAGACAATTTCCCATTATTATGGCATTTGCCATGACCATTAATAAATCACAAGGTCAAACTTTCAAATCTGTGGGTATTTTCTTGGAAGAACCAGTTTTTGCACATGGTCAATTGTACGTTGCGTTGTCAAGGTGCAAAAATCCACAGGCTATTAAAGTTTACATTGAAAACAATGAAAGTCAAGGTGATTTATTAGAAGATGGACGTATTTTTACTAAAAACATTGTCTACTATGAAGTACTATAACTTTGAAGAATACTAATTAAAGATGTCAAGATTTTTTAAAAGCATTGCAAAATACATAACAATTGGTTGTTTAATTCAGTCATAATTAATGGAAGTCATGTTTATGAATGATTCGCCTCACAAAATACTTGCCTTGCATTGTTAGTAAAAATTATGTTAAAATGTTAAGTCACTATGTTAATGTTTCTAATGTTACAAGTTTAAAAAATATATTTTCAAGTTATTTCATTCAACATATTACAAAGTGGATGTTAAGAGGTCAAGCACCTTTTAAGTCACAATGTAAATATTGTCTGTTATCTTAAGATTACTACCTACATTAATGTTTATCGCCAATTTATGTGCTCAGTAATAAATTACTTTAATTACGTACGTTTTAAGAAGAGTTTTACTGTATGCCTTCCTCTACATTCAATGTATATTCAAGTTAACAATTATTGTGATAGAAATTGAATTTTAATACTGATTAATTTAAATGTCAATTGTTTTTACATTCAAATGTTAATACTTTTAATAAAAAATTAGGTTACAAAATGTATTCACTATGTTCCTGTTTATAATGTTCAAAATTATACCAATGTTTTGTCAACTTCTAAACTTACATAAAAAATAAAGTTCAAGTTTAAAAATATATACTTTGATGGTTATTGCTTACATATATTTTAAACTTCATGTTAAAATTTGCAACGTTTAAAGAAGGCTTTTTACTTTTTGCTTTCCTATTCATTCAATGTATATTAAAGTTAACAATTCTTCAGATACTAATTACATTTTAAAAAACCATTACATCAACATTTTACAAAAATACACGTTCATATTAAAATACTTACAAGTGTCAAAAATATATGTTAATAACTAAACAACTTGACAAACATATACATCACATTGCCGTCATTTTTTGACGGGCAAGTCGCTAGTACCATATAAATATTACCTGAGATACACCCAAGGAACTGTCATGTGTTGGTCATTACCAGGTCTTGAACATGGCATCTGTTTGTGGAACAAAGGAACTATTGAAGCCTACTCCCACGTGAACATCATCTGTCACCCGCAAGAACGACAATTGGCATGGCCACACTGATTTGTAGAGCTTATATGGTGTGACAGTTACCAGTCTCTTCTCAGTTTGTGCCTGTGTTTCCATCACTGTGAGGAAGGAACACAGTACAAGAGGCTTTATATACTTTTTCAAGTTTTTTTCCCATGCCAGTGATGCAACAATAATAAACCAAAACAAATCAAAGAAAATAATCGGCCTATCTTCCACTGAAGCACTACCTTAACTCATAAATCGTTTCCTCTCTAACCAGCTCTCACCAAACTATACCTGGGTGGAGCAAAACATAATAGTCCAATTGTTGGAAAATTAACGTCCAGGTCTCCACTATGCTCCAAATGACCTTAAACATGCAGGATGCTGTCTCTCTGTCTCTGTCTTTATCCAGCGACTGACAAACTACAAACACTTAATTCCTCGTAAAACTCAAAGTTACTCCAAAATTTTAACCTGGTTGAAATTTAAGCTTTTTTATAACATTGTAAATAACCTTTCAAATAAAAATTGATTTATGAGGAAAACGTCTATATTGTATATATGTGGTTAATTTATATTTTGTGGTTTATGTAAATGTTATATTTATAATTTATATTTAAATAATATTTTAAAGCCAAAAAGTACATTTTGAAAAGATTATTTTTGATAATGATATTTCTAAGATTAATTATTATAGATTATTGAGGGGATATTATTCATACAGGGAATTTTCCACTGTAACTTAGATTCAATCGGAATAATAGCATAACATTAAAAAGGCCTAAATTCCTAATTCACCAAACTATTTATTTTTTGCATCATAGCTAGCCGTTACAGTCTTTTTAATTTTATTGTAAAAAAAATTACAATTAACTGAGACTTTAAGAGCAAGTATAATTAGATTTTTCCCTAATTAATTTTTTATAATTATTATCCATATTTCTACATTATTAGCATTAATTACCCCAGTTCTAATTATTCTCAAATGCTATTTCTTTAAAGCACACTGAGCCAAGGGAAGTTAGTGATGGTTAGACTTTAACACAAAGATAAAAAATTGGGACTGCAGGAAAAAAGGCATTTTAGCAAAAATCAATTGATAAAGTATTCGTTATTAGATATATAGATAGAAAAAGACACTCAACAAAACTGATGAGAGCTTCTCCCCAAGGAACTGATCATATATAATTAGTGTGACAAGAATCAATATATACAATTTTACATTTCAAAATATAAAATGTAACCTTAATTTAAAAAAAAAATCAAATATCATAAAAAATAACAAACTTAAAAACAATACGACTATCCCAGCTAGATGATAATATGCTGATTAGTACATAGAATATGTTTAAACTCAATTAGTGAGATGTAATACAATAATCCTCATATAATGATTTTCACAATAGCTCTTAATCATATACACATTAATCAATACATTTCAATAAATTGTATCAGCCCACTTTTACACATAATAATAATAATAACATTTATTACAGTGGTAGCAGCCTAATAATTATAACAAAATTTCCCTTTCCCAATTTGATTAATATATTTCAATAACCTGTTTAGCTACTGAAAATCTACATTCCATTTTATGAGGTAGATATAGGCCCTCATTCAATTGCAATTCGGCCAATTGAATAGGGCTCTAAATAAGCACATTGCATATTACTTTTACATAAGTTTTTAGTTCGTGAAAAACTTGCTTTTGGATAGATGTTTACTAACTAAAAACTTATTTTAAAAAAATATGTTATGTGCTTATTTAGAGCCCTATTCAATTGGCAAAAATGCAATTGAATGAGGGCCATAGTAAATAAAAATTAAAAAGCTTCATTAATAGATCCAACATTGAAATAAGTATTTAATGAGAAAGTGAGGTAGATATTATTGAAAGCATCCTTTTAATAAATAAGTATATAGTATATAGAACAGGGTTGTTTATGCTCTAATTAGATCAGCCACAAGTCCATATTTGTTGATCCACCACCATTATATTCTCACTCCAATCCATCATTAAGATTCCATCAAGCTCATCTGTGTTACTACAGTCATTGAAGAAGAAGTGCTTAATGATGATGGTAACATGTTTTTTTAATATTCTTATGGTCATTAAAGAAAGACAAGATTTATTTTCATTAAATTAATCTGAAATTAAGGAACTGTAAGATTTATATAAAAATATTAAAATGTGTTAATATAGATATATAGAACAATTGTTGTTGTTTAGTCATTCAGTCATGTCTGACTCTCCGTGACCCTATAGACCGCAGCATACCAGGTAAAACTCACAGTCACTGCCCCTTTGAGCTCCATGAAGCTCATGTTTATTGCTTCAGTGACCTCATCTATCCATCGTTGCCTCTGTCGTCCCGTTCTTCTTGTACCTTCAAGCTTTCCCAGCGCCAGAGTCTTCTCTAAGGAATCCTGCTGTCTCATGAGCTTTAGTGTCATGATCATACCCTCTAGTGAATAGTTTGTTTTGTTTTCCTGAAGTACTGATTTATTGGATCTTCTTGCAGTCCAAGGGATTCTAAGTAGTTTTCGGCAACACCACAATTAAAAAATGTCAATTCTACTGCGCTCAGACTTCTTTATGGTCCAGATATCACATCCGTATGTTATTACTGGGAATACCATAGTTCTAACAATGCAGACCTTTGTTTATAATTTAATATCTTTGCTTTTTACAAGCTTGCCATAGCTTTCCTTCCCCAGAAGCACATGTCTTTTAATTTCATGGCTATAATCATCAGCTGACAAGATATTGAATCCCAGGAAAATAAAATCTGTCACTGCCTCCACTTCTTCCCTGTCTATTTGCCAGGAACTGAGATTGCCATTTGCCATCATCTTCATTTTTTTAACGTTGAGCAGCAGGCCAGCTTTTGCACTCTCTTCTTTTACCCTCATCAAAAGAGCCTTTAGTTCCTCCTCACTTTCAGAGTAGTATCATTGTCATATCTGGGTTTGTTGAAATGTCTTCCAGCAAAATTAATTCCAGCTTTGGATTCATCCAGTCCAGTCTTACGCATGATGTCCTCTGCCTATAAGTTGAATAAATAAGGTGAAAATATACAACTTTGTCGCACACCTTTTCTGATACTGAACCATTCTGTTTTCCCATGTCCGGTTCTGACCCTGGCTTCTTGGTCCACATACAGATTCTTCAGGCAAAGGCTTTAGAATAGTTTATGAAGCAGAAGTAAATGCTTTCCTGGAACTTTCTTGCATTCTTAATTATCCATCGGACATTACCAATTTGATCTCTTGTGCCTCTTCCTCTGTGAAACCCGGATTGCAAATCTGGTAGTTTCCGGTCCATATATTGTTGGAGTCCAGTTTGTATAATCTTATGCATTACCTTGCTGGCATGTAAAATTAGTGCAATTGTTTGATAATCGGAGCACTCTTTGGCACTACCTTTTTTGTGATTGGGATGTATACTGACCTTTTCTAGTCCATTGTTGAGTTTTCCAAATGTGTTGGCATAAGGCAAGTAACACTTTCACAGCATCCTCTTGTAGAATTTTGAAAGGTTCAAATGGCATTCCTTCAACTCCTGCATCCTTATTATTAGCAAGACATCCCAGAGCCCATCTCACTTCGCTCTCAAAGATGTCTGGCTTCAACTCATTGGACAAACTATTGAGGTCATCACTGCTGTTAAGATCCTTCTTTGATAAATATTCAGTGTATTCCTGCCACCTCGTCTTTATCTGATCTTTTTATGTTAAGTCCCTAACATTTTTGTCTTTTATCATGCCCACTTTGGCATGAAAAGTGCCTTTAAGATCCCCAATTTTTTTTAAAGATCTTTTGATTTTCCCATTCTGTTAACTTCTTCAATCTCTTTACATCGCTCACTGTAGAATGTCTCCTTGTCTCTTCGTGCTATCCTCTGGAATTGTGCATTCAGTTGGACAAATCTTTTCCTATCTCCACTACCTTTTGCTTTCCTTAATTCTTGGGCTACTTTCAAAGCCTCGTCAGACAGCCAGTTTGCCTTCTTCATTTTCTTTCTTTTACGAATATTTTTTGCTGTTTCCTGGATAATGTTGCAAACTTCCATCCAAAGTTCTTCAGGCATTCTATCTTCCATGTCTAGTCTATTAAATATATTATTTACTCTCAATGCATATTCACATTGGGTATTATTTATTTTGTATCTACTTGGTTTCATGTTTTTCCCTCTTTTCTTTAGTTCTGCAATAAGAAGCTCATGGTCTGAGCCGCAGTCAGCTCCAAGTCTTGTTTTTGCTGACTGTAAGAGCTCCTCCATCTTTGGCTGCAAAGTATATAGTCAATCTGATTTCATTATTGTCCACCCCTCTCACAAGTGGATTTACCTTAAAAAGTAAAGGCTAATAAACTGCAGAGTGCACTAATTGTGCCCAGGTGAGAGGGGTGTGGCTTGACTGTTAAACTTGTATAAAAGGTTTGTGAGCTGGTTTGGGGTCTGTTTACAAGTGGATTTACCTTAAAAAGTAAAGGCTGATAAACTGCAGAGTGCACTAATTGTGCCCAGGTGAGAGGGGTGTGGCTTGACTGTTAAACTTGTATAAAAGGTTTGTGAACTGGTTTGGGGTCTGTTTACAAGTGGATTTACCTTAAAAAGTAAAGGCTAATAAACTGCAGAGTGCACTAATTGTGCTCAGGTGAGAGGGGTGTGGCTTGACTGTTAAACTTGTATAAAAGGTTTGTGAGCTGGTTTGGGGTCTGTTTACAAGTGGATTTACCTTAAAAAGTAAAGGCTGATAAACTGCAGAGTGCACTAATTGTGCCCAGGTGAGAGGGGTGTGGCTTGACTGTTAAACTTGTATAAAAGGTTTGTGAGCTGGTTTGGGGCCTGTTTACAAGTGGATTTACCTTACAAGTAAAGGCTGATAAATTGCAGAGTGCACTAAGTGTGCCCAGGTGAGAGGGGTGTGGCTTGACTGTTAAACTAGGATAAAGGATTTGTGAGCTGGTTTGGGGCCTGTTTACAAGTGGATTTACCTTACAAGTAAAGGCTGATAAATTGCAGAGTGCACTAATTGTGCCCAGGCGAGAAGGCAGAAGTTAATAGAAACCGGAGAAGGGGAACTTGTGAGCTTGCGAACATTTTCAGTATCAAGTGCAATTCTACTAAAAGCATAGGAGTTTAAATAAAAGGAGGGCCTTCAAAGAAAAGGGAGGGCAGATTTATAGTGCAAAGGAGGAAAACTTTATATAAATATATTATATTATATTCTTTATTTTTCCCACTGAAATTTCGTAGACAATAATAATAATTATGAGTCAGTCCAGTGGCAACCTTATTCAGTGTACATCCTGTCAAATGTATGCACTACTGGAACAGATGATCCAGGGTCCATACCTCTGTGACAGGTGTGAGCATGTTGCCTCTTTGGAAGCTCAAATTAAAGATCTGGAGAGGAGAATTGCAGCACTTAGTGATATTGCTCCACTGGAAAGGGAGTTGGTGCTCACGGAGCACAGTTTAGCTGGGCCTAGTATGGAGGGAGGAGCTGGGGCTAGTGAGAATGGCCAGGGAGGTAGCTGGGTTACAGTTAGAAGGGGAATCAGAGGGTACAGGAGGAGGCAGGCCAGTTCTGAGTTGGCAAACAACAACAGATTTGCCAGATTGAGTGAAACTGTTGGCGATGTCCATTCAGGAATGGCAATGCCAGATAGAGCTGTTCCCTCTAACAGCCGGGCGAACAGCTCTACTGGAGAAGAGGGAGGGCAGAATAGGCAGAGCAACAGACATGTTTTGGTGGTAGGGGACTCTATTATTAGGAAGGTAGACAGGGTTATTTGTCACCCAGATCCCAGCAATCGAACAGTTTGCTGTCTCCCGGGTGCTCGGGTTCGGCATGTTGTGGATCGGGTGGATAAATTATTGGGAGGGGCTGGTAATGAACCGGCGGTCTTGGTACACATTGGTACCAATGACAAAGTTAGTGGAAGATGGAGCGTCCTAAAGAATGATTTTAGAGAATTAGGGAATAAGCTTAAAGCAAGGACCTCCAAGGTAGTATTTTCTGAGATACTACCAGTGCCACGTGCTAGCCCAGGGAGGCAGAAGGAGCTTAGGGAGGTTAATGCGTGGCTAAAAAAGTGGTGCAGTGCAGAGGGTTTTGGGTTTTTAGAGCACTGGGCTGACTTCTCACTTGGGTACAATCTCTATAGCAGGGATGGATTGCACCTTAATGATGAGGGCGCTTTTGTGCTAGGGAATAGGATGGTAGAACGGCTGGGGGAGTTTTTAAACTTGTAGGTGGGGGGGAGGGACTATATAGAAGTATTGGGGTAAATAGGGTAGAGAGGGAAAGGGATGAATTATTTACCCATGGGGGAGGAGAAGGGGGGAGGGTTACAATAGAAAGTAGGGAGATATTAATAGGGGCCTCAAATACAGTGGCAGGCACTTCACATCAGCAGAGCCATAGCAACATAAAGTGTATGATTGCAAACGCAAGAAGTTTGCCTGGGAAAATGGATGAGCTAGAAATATTAGCAGTACAAGAAAAATGGGGCTTAATAGGCATTACGGAAACATGGTGGGATGAATCTCATGACTGGACTGTTAATCTGGATGGTTATAACCTATTTAGGAAAGATAGGGGAAATGGTAAAAGAGGAGAAGGCATCTGTCTTTATGTTAAGCCTGAATTTAAGCCTATAGTTAGAGAAGATATTTATGCTGGCACTAACGGCATCATTGAATCCTTGTGGGTTGAGCTAAATAGTGGAGGAGCTAATTCTAAATGCATATTGGTGGGAGTATGCTATAAACCCCCAAATATAGCTGAAAGTGAGGAAATACAATTATTGTTACAGATTGGAAATGCAGCTAAGCATGGGCAAGTTCTAATAATGGGAGACTTTAATTACCCTGATATAAACTGGATAAACGAGACCAGCAGCTCAGCTAAGGGGAGCAGGTTCTTGAGTACACTCAGGGATCATTATCTAGCCCAGGTAATACAAGAACCTACTAGAAATGGGGCCATCTTGGATTTAGTCATCACAAGTAATATTGATATAATATCAAATGTAAAAATAGGGGAACCCTTGGGGAACAGTGATCACAACACAGTCTCATTTGAGATTGAATACAAAAAACAAAGTTGTAAGGGGCCAACAAAAACTCTGAATTTTAAAAGGGCTAACTTTAATGGGCTACGGGCAGCAATACAACATATAGACTGGGACAAAGAACTTACAGGGAAGAATACTGAAAATAAATGGACAACATTCAAATCCTTACTAAATAAACATACTCATCAGAATGTACCATGTGGAAATAAAATAAATAGGAGTAAATCACATCCCATGTGGCTTAACAATGACTTAAAGATCATGATGAGGAAAAAGAAATATGCATTTAAATTATACAAGAAGGAGGGAACAGAGGCATCTTTATGTGACTATAAGGAAATCAACAAGGCTTGCAAAAGGGCTATTAGACTGGCTAAAATAGAAAATGAGAAGTCAGTTGCAATGGAAAGTAAGACTAACCCTAAAATATTTTATAAATATATTAATGGGAAGAAGGCCAGGAAGGAATCGATAGGACCATTACAATGTGACACAGGCCATCTGATAATTAGTGACCAGGAAAAGGCAGATGAGCTAAATAGGTTCTTTTCGTCGGTTTACACAAGGGAGGTACCAGTTGTTGGGACACTGCAACATAATGGGGCTACACTACCTTCACTAAATAATTGGTTAACGCAGGAAGAAATACAAAAGAGGTTGGAGAAAATAAATGTTAATAAAGCCCCAGGTCCTGATGGAATACATCCAAGGGTACTGAGGGAGCTGGGTTCTGTAATAGCCAAACCATTATATCTAATCTTTAAAGACTCGCTCACTACAGGGTCTCTACCAGATGACTGGAGAAAAGCAGAGGTGATACCTATATTTAAGAAGGGATCTAGAGCAAATCCGGGGAATTATAGACCAGTGAGCCTCACTTCTGTAGTTGGGAAGCTTTTAGAAGGGTTAATAAGGGACAGAATACAAGAATATGTCTATTTGAACAGGATCATAGGTAGCAGTCAACATGGATTTATGAAGGAAAGGTCGTGTCAGACCAATCTAATTAGTTTTTATGAGGAGGTTAGTAGGAACTTGGATCAGGGCAACTCAGTGGATGTAGTCTTTTTAGATTTTTCAAAGGCATTTGATACAGTGCCACATGGAAGACTAGTGAGCAAACTAAGGGATACAGGAATTGCAGTAAATATCTGCTCATGGATCGAGAGCTGGCTAAAAGACAGGAAGCAAAGGGTTGTTGTAAATGGAACATACTCCGATTGGTCTAATGTGATAAGTGGGGTTCCTCAGGGCTCAGTATTGGGTCCTCTCCTTTTTAACATATTTATTAATGACATTGAAGTAGGACTCGAATGTAGTGTCTCCATTTTTGCTGATGACACTAAGTTGTGCAAGGTAATAAAATCAGATAATGATGTACTTTCCCTACAAAAGGATTTGCATAAATTAGAGAAATGGGCGGCTAAATGGCAGATGAGATTTAATACAAATAAATGTAAGGTTATGCATTTGGGAAGGAACAATAGCCAAGCAATCTATAATCTTAATGGAGCAAATCTAGGGGTATTAGATATTGAAAGGGATTTGGGAGTACTAGTGGACAACCACCTAGGTAACAGTGCTCAAAGCCAAGCAGCGGCTGCAAAGGCAAATAAAATATTAGCATGTATTAGGAAGGGTATAGAAGCCAGGGAAGAAGATATAATTCTGCCACTATACAAATCTCTAGTACGCCCTCATTTGGAATATGGAGTACAATTTTGGGCACCACCTCACAAAAAAGACATTTTAGAGCTGGAAAAAGTACAGAGAAGGGCTACAAAACTAATAAGGGGAATGGAGGGGCTAAGTTATGAAGAAAGACTAGCAAAATTAAACTTATTTTCGCTAGAAAAAAGGCATCTAAGAGGAGATATGATTACGTTATTTAAATACATCCAGGGTCAATATAAGGCTTTGTCAAGTGAACTTTTTGTAGCAAGAGATTTTCAACTGACAAGAGGACATCCGTTGAGGTTAGAGGAAAAAAGATTTCACCTTAAACAAAGAAAAGGGTTCTTCACAGTTAGGGTGGTTAAACTGTGGAATTCTCTACCAAAGGAGGTGGTGACAGCGAATTCGATAGACAACTTCAAAAAGGGGTTAGATATATTTCTGAATAAAGAGGGCATTCAAGGCTATCCTAGATAACTAGCAAGGAATATTGATCCAGGGAGAAATTTGATCGCCAGTTCTGGGGTCAGGAAGGAATTTTGCTTTTTTTTCCCCTTATGAGACAATTGGCAAAGTTTCAATGGGTTTTTTTTTTATGTTTGCCTTCCTCTGGATCAATTAACAATAATTAACAATTAACAATAATAATAAATAGTCCAAATTAAAAAGATCAATAGAGATCTAAAAAGGTTGAACTTGATGGACTAACTCTTTATTCATTCTCCAATACTATACTATTAATAATTATTTAATCAATAATTTAATTAATAACTAATCCGCATATTGCAGATCAGAGGAGATCTTAACAGGTTGAACTTGATGGACTGAAAGTCTTTTTTCAACCTTAATTACTATGTAACTATGTAACTATATGTCCATGTATAGAGTTGTCTCAGAGACTGCTAAAAGAGGGTGTTTGTTATGACCAGATAATTATCTGGGCAGAAATCTACTAATCTCTGACCTGCTTCATTTTGTACTCCAAGGCCAAATTTGTCCGTTATTCCAGGAGTAACATATTTCCTTGGTGTTGTATCTATCACGTGTTCAATAACTTTAAAGAACTGGACAACTTCAGCTTCTTCAGAATCCATGGTTGGCACATAGACTTGAATCACTGTGAATGTCTTGCCTTGAATTTGGATTGAAATAATTCTGTCAATTATAGAGTTATAACAGAGCACTGCTCTGGCTACCCTTTCCTTGACTATGAGGACTAATCCATTTCTTCTGCGGGATTCTTGACCAAGATCTGTTGGTTGTCTCATGTGAAGTGTCCCTTTCCAGTACATTTAAGTACACTAATTCCCAGGATATTAACGTTAGGCCTTGTCATCTCATTCTTGACCACATTTAGTTTGCCTTGGTTCATAGTTATAACATTACAGGTTCCTATGCTGATTTGCTTTTTGCAGCAGCGAAACATCAGCAACTGGGTGTCCTTTCGGCTTTAGCCCAACCACTTAATTAGATCGGGTGCTACTTGCACTTGCCCTTTGCTCTTCCTCAGTCGTAGGCCACTTCTGACCTGAGGTTTTTGCTGTCATAAAGTGTTTTTAGCAACGTTACTAGGGTGGGTTGCAGTTTCCTTCTCCAGGGGACCACATTTTTTATGACCTCTAGGACAATAACAAGGCACAATTAAGTAAAAAAAAAAAGTAAATTAATATTGTTAACATGTATAAACATAGATTAAAACATTTCAGGTACAGAAATCATTGTGAATCTCTGGACTGCAACCAACCTGCTTATCAGGGCTCCTTATCAGCCCCTACTGACACTTCCTCTTCAATTCACTTCTAAGGCTATGATGTTTTATTACTATTATTATGAATATTATTATTTAATTATCACATATATAGTTGTGAGCATACGAGTTGTTGCTAACGCGAAGCAAGGGACGCAGTTCCCCGCAAATGCAGGTCCTCGCGAAGCGAGGGGCCGCATTTGTGGTGGTGGAGCATCCCAACGTCCCCGAAAATGCGGATCCACACGAAGCGAGGGTCCGCATTTGCGGAGGTGGAGGCTCCAACGTCGGCTGTGTTAACACACACGACTTTAAAAAAAAAAAAAAAACGTGGCGCCTCACACCCGATTACACACACACACGCAAGACGTAAAAAAACAAAAACTCAAAGGCGCCTCACACGCTGTTAACACACATATGCACGACTTAGAAAAAAATACACTGCGTCGTACACGTAAAAAACAACTGCGTCCCTCACAAACAAATTACGGCCGCCTCGCAAAAAAATACGGTGCGAAACGACCCATTCCCAGCACGCAAAACCGGACGACAACGGCACGCATGAAAACATCAGAAACACAAGAAATAAACACAACAAACACATAAAAACATCACTTACAGCAAGGGGGGCATCCGGCACCTCAAAAAGTTAATTTACACGTCCATTTAAGTCCAAAAAAACTAGTTTAAACTGCCGAAAATCACCTAAGCGAGAGAAAAAATGGCCGCTGAACAAAACGAAAACGAGGCTACAGACGTAACTATACTACAGTGACTCGCAAAACTGAAACAACGCTACAGTCAACTTTACGAGGTACGTAACACATACTATGCGACCCCTACCACACTGATATTAACCACCATTTTGAAAACTACTACGCATAAAATGGCGGATGGAACGCAAATTGTAAGCTGGAACGCAAATAGCGCATGCGTATTGCGTTCTAACAATCTGAGGCACTTCAAAGTTTATAAATACTGCCTACTTTCCAGAAAATTCTATATTTCTACTCAGGTGATGAACGGAGTGACTGGATAGTTAACTGCTGCTGTTACTTGAGAAGAGAATTGTCTCCTAATTTCCTACTTTACATTGTGCAAATTACAACTGAGAGGTAAGCTATAATATATTACATTTTATTATCAAGACAGGACAAAAAAAAAAAAACTTTAATTATGAAAATGTCATTCATGTGGCACGCACATTTATGTGTATAGCCCCTACAACAAACTAATCTTAACCCAAACTAATTAAACAGCTATATTTAAATGACATAAAAAAAAAAAAGAAAAACTTTAACTATTAAAATATGATTCATTTATAGTGATATGTGATACGCAGATATATGTGTATCATGTATAGTCACATGTCACACACACATTTATGTGTGTAGGCCCGAAAACAAACTAATGTTAATTGAAACTAATTAAAGAACTATATTTAAATGACATTAATTTATTGTAATTGAATATATAACCTAAAGCTCAATCTTTCTCCTTTTTTTTACTATTCAAACAGACTCTGCATCAACAGCGTCACTCAAGAATTTGCACTGTGCATTGTGAACCGCAATCCTTTTTAAACAACACAAACAAAGAAGAAGAGGTAAGATAGAAAAATACATTACATGCTGAAAAAGACCATGCTTTGCTAAATCAAAAAGAAGAAATATACAATTAACCATTTCACTTTCTTTTTCAAACAGACACTACAAGAAGACCGGTGGATTAAGATTGGCAGGAGGGGACCCTCTGTCATTCGACACTTCAATCAAGGTAAAGTATAACAAGTACAAAAAATAAAGAAACTATATATGTTTAATGCCCGCCAATAGAACAAATGCAGCAACCAAAAAGTGGTGAACACAAAATAGGATAATGCTAAAAATATAGCCACAATATCAAAAATAAAAAAAAATTAATTTGCACTGTAGAAAAACATTAAAGCTTCATAAAAAAGACTAATTAAGCAAATCAACTATGCAACATATGCTAGACACAAAATAGGATTGTACTAAAAATCACAATAGAGAATTGGAGAAAACAAAAATAATAAAGTTTTATTTACATTCTTAGG
The DNA here is from genome assembly GCA_027410445.1 of Discoglossus pictus. Classification (NCBI taxonomy): domain Eukaryota; kingdom Metazoa; phylum Chordata; class Amphibia; order Anura; family Alytidae; genus Discoglossus; species Discoglossus pictus. The sequence continues at coordinate 63,914,659 of CM050170.1, forward strand.
AGACAACGTCGATTAAAAACTCTTTAAAATCAAGGGAAGTAGGAAATAATTCCTTAAAAACATTTTAATATTGAATCCCTTATTTTCCACCCTTTAAGGGTCTTTTACTAACTAAAACCCCTATATTGCAAACAGTCTCCACAGTGAGTCACTATAATAACTGGAAAAATATACCAGTATAATTTATAATTGATATAGAGATTTAAAGGGCATTTAGATTATATAACAAAACCCAGAGCGTTAAATATGCCAACTTTAGAATTATATAAAGTGGAATGCATATCTAAAAGAATTTGAAGGTGAAAAAATACCAAGAGATAAACACAATATCTCTAACACTGATAAAAAGAGATATATACTTAAAAAACCTGGAAGCCAAACCTAATAAAATCACACACTTAGTAAGATAAGACAAGAGGAAATAAGATCATGCATTGATCCCTCAAATATTAATAATTCACCTATCAAAAGTGTGGAAAATAAGGGATTCAATATTAAAATGTTTTTAAGGAATTATTTCCTACTTCCCTTGATTTTAAAGAGTTTTTAATCGACGTTGTCTCCTAAGAATGTAAATAAAACTTTATTATTTTTGTTTTCTCCAATTCTCTATTTTGAATATATGTGAAACAGGTGTAAAGCACCAAGAGAAAGTAGTTACACTTCCCACTACTAATATATACTAAAAATCACACTAACAAATAGCAAAGTAAATTAATATTCTTCTTTAATGTTTAAGAACCTATAAGCCTTAAAAAGAAGCCTAAATAGGCATAACAAAAGTGGTAGACACAAAATAGGATTGTACCAAAAATTACACAAATAAATAGCAAAGTAAATTAATATTCTTCTTTAATGTTTAAGAACCTATAAGCCTTACAAAGAAGCCTAAATAAGCATACCAAAAAAGGTAGACACAAAACAGGATTGTACCAAATATTACACAAATAAATAGCAAAGTAAATTAATATTCTTCTTTAATGTTTAAGAACCCATAAGCCTTACAAAGAAGCCTAAATAAGCATACCAAAAGTGGTGGACACAAAACAGGATTGTACCAAAAATTACACAAATAAATAGCAAAGTAAATTAATATTTTTCTTTAATGTTTAAGAACCTATAAGCCTTACAAAGAAGCCTAAATAAGCATACCAAAAGTGGTAGACACAAAACAGGATTGTACCAAATATTACACAAATAAATAGCAAAGTAAATTAATATTCTTCTTTAATGTTTAAGAACCCATAAGCCTTACAAAGAAGCCTAAATAAGCATACCAAAAGTGGTGGACACAAAACAGGATTGTACCAAAAATCACACTAACAAATAGCAAAGTAAATTAATATTGTTCTTTAATGTTTAAGAACCTATAAGCCTTAGAAAGAAGCCTAAATAAGCATACTAAAAGTGGTAGACAAATAGGATTGTACCAAAAATCACACAAACAAATAGCAAACTAAATTAATATTCTTCTTTAATGTTTAAGAACCTATAAGCCCTACAAAGAAGCCTAAATAAGCATTCCAAAAGTGGTAGACACAAAATAGGATTGTACCAAAAATAACACTAAACAAATAGCAAAGTCAATTAATATTCTTCTTTAATGTTTAAGAACCTATAAGCCTTACAAAGAAGCCTAAATAAGCATACCAAAAGTGGTGTACACAAATAGGAACTTACCAAAAATCACACAAATAAATAGCAAACTACATTAATATTCTTCTTTAATGTTTAAGAACCTATAAGCCTTACAAAGAAGCCTAAATAAGCATTCCAAAAGTGGTAGACACAAATAGGATTGTACCAAAAATTACACAAATAAATAGCAAAGTAAATTAATATTCTTCTTTAATGTTTAAGAACCTATAAGCCTTACAAAGAAGCCTAAATAAGCATACCAAAAGTGGTGGCCCCAAATATGATTGTACCAAAAATCACACTTAATAAATATCAAAGTAAATTAATATTCTTCTTTAATGTTTAAGAACCTATAAGCCTTACAAAGAAGCCTAAATAAGCATACCAAAAGTGGTAGACACAAAAGAGGATTGTACCAAAAATCACACAAATAAATAGCAAAGTAAATTAATATTCTTATTTAATGTTTAAGAACCTATAAGCCTTACAAAGAAGCTTAAATAGGCATAGCAAAAGTGGTAGACACAAAACAGGATTGTACCAAAAATCACACAAACACATAGCAAAGTAAATTAATATTCTTATTTACTGTTTACCAAGCTATAAGCCTTACAAAGAAATCTAAATTTGTATACCAAAAGTGGTGGACACAAAACAGGATAATGCTAAAAACATTGCAATCATATCCAAAATAAGAAAAACATTAATAATTACAGTATAAAAAAAGAATAACTGGAATATACAAATACATTTAAATTATTTTTAAAAGGTTGCACAAAAAACAGCATAGCAGAAAAATTCACCCTAACCGATACAATACACCAAAATAATGATTTTTTAAATTTATTACAAATACATTAAAATCATTCTTCTTTTACAACAGACACTGCGTGAAGACCATCGGAGGAGGACTTTCAACAGAGGACCAGACCATCGGACGAGGACTTTCAACAGAGGACCAGACCATCGGATGAGGACTTTCAACAGAGGACCAGACCATCGGACGAAGACTTTCAACAGAGGACCAACCAAGATTCAGATTGAAATTACACTTCAACCAAGGTACAGTATAACAAGTAAAAAATGAGAAAATTAAATAAACATGTTTGTTCTGCATCCATGTCAACAGAAAAAAAAACAAGAACAATCACTAACTATGGCCCTCATTTAATTGCAATTTTGCCAATTCAATAGACGTCTAAATAAGCACATCACATATTTTTTTAAAGAAGTTTTTAGTTGCTAAACATCTATCCACAAAGAAGGTTTTCACTAACTAAAAACTGATTTAAAAAACATGTTATATGCTTATTTAGAGCACTATTGAATTGGCCAAATCGCAATTGAATGAGGGCCTATAACTTTTACCAAAATATAACTTTTCTGATTTACCTCTTATTTGTCTGTTATGGACAATAATGTTTATCAGTAAATCCAAACTTCAATCTAGCCCAAAAAAAAAAAACACCATAGTCCACAAAAGTCTCAAAACATAGACTAAATAAAATTTGCCATTCTAAATTACCAGTCGTAATGTACAATATTAAGTATAAAACCTAAACACACACAGAAAATAGAATAGTACAACAAATAGTAGTAACACCGCAAGAAAAAAAATAATAATAATTGACCCAACATATAAGCTTTTAAATAAAAGATCAAAATACTATTACGACAATCCCCTGTACTAAAAATTACAAAGACTAATTTTTGCCCTCTACTATGTCTGTAAGTTAAAAGTACAACAAAAAAAATAATTTCCAAAACAACTAAAATATTAATTTTAATTACCTATTAGATGTAGAAGAAGGTATACTGTCAGTTTCTTCCCTGTGCTATTCATCTAAGGCTTTTGATAATAAAAAATGTACAAAACAAACTTAACATCTCAAACTAAACTAATTATAAATTATTTTCTTTTACAGATTAACATGGCTACTAATGAGAGCAAACAAGAAAAGAAAAGACGTCAAACTAGAGAAAGACAAGAGAGATGGGCCAACCAGCAGACACCAGAGGAGAAAGAAATTCGACGAGAAAAAGAACGCAAAAGACTTGCAAGCAAAAGACTATCAGCTGCAAAAATTAAAGATACGCCAAAAAAAGCTACCAAGCAAATAAAGGATTTACAACCTGTTCCTCAAACATCAGATGACATTTTACCTGAAAAAATAAAAGAGATACCAAAAAAAGCCACGAAAAAAACAAAGCATTTAGAACCTGTTCCTGAAACATTACATGACATTTTACCTAAACCAATACAACATATACCAAGAAAAGCCACGAAAAAAACAAAGCATTTAGAACCTGTTGTTGAAATATTACATGACATTTCACCTAATGAATATGAAAGTCAAACTGCTATATGCTTTGCAAATTGTCCTTTACTCAAGTCTTTAGCAGTAGAGGTTCATAGTTGTGGGGACATGACTACTCAATGTCAGTTTTGTGAAGCTTATTATTTTAAACAGGAGAGACCAAGAGATGGACAATTTATTAGTTGCTGTCAAAAAGGCAAGTTCAAACTTCCAGAAAGAAAAGAATTTCCAATCTATTTACAAAACATTATGACTGAACCTACTTTTGCAAAATACAAACATTTTAAGACAAACATAAGATCTTACAATAGTGCCATTTCCTTTGCATCTATGGGGGCAACATTAGCTGCTAATGTACCAGGACATGGTCCTTACTGTTTTAAAGTCCAAGGACAAATTTATCATCGCACTTCACAATTACATCCAGAGGAAGGAGAGCAAAGAAAATTCGCTCAAATATATATGCCCTAGATATATTGGAAGCTGTTGACCAACGTATGCAGCTGGAAGAAAATAAAGAATGCTTACCCAGTGTTTTTATAGAGCTAAATAACATTATGGACAATAATCCCTACAGTAAAGCTTATAAAAATGGCAGAAGTAGAAAATTAACAACTACTTCATGCACAAAGACATCAATTACCAATGCCAAAAGTTAATATGGTGCTTAAAAGAGACAGACATACTGATAAACGTCATTATAACTTGCCAACATCAAATGAGGTTGCAATGGTGTTTCAAAATGATGAAGGAGAACCACCATTTCAAAGAGACATTAAAATATATCCCAGAAATGAGAAGCAACCATTCATTAATATGAGTATCTTAAGTCCAAATTTAGATCCAATGACATATCCCATTTTTTTCCCACATGGAGAAGAAGGTTGGCAACCAAAATTAACACTTCCCAGTTACCCAAATGCTAAAGCCAGAATGCGAAATAGTGTTTCTATGCTTGAATTTAAAGTAGCTCAAATTGCCATTCGAAATACATTTAATCCAATTTTATGTGGTGGAAAACTAACACAACAATGGATTATTGATTCCTATTTGCAAGTTGAGGCCAACAATTTAAACTTTATAAAATATCAACAAGATAAACTACGTGTAGAACAATATTCAGGACTAATGGACTATGTTGCTGAGGTGGCTACAAGCAGAGACATGACAGCTGGCAAAGCAATCATTTTACCATCTTCCTTTCAAGGATCTCCTCGAAATATGAGAGAAAGATACAATGATGCTATGGCTATTGTCACAAAATTTGGGAACCCGATTTATTTCTTACATTTACATGTAATCCACAATGGCCAGAAATTACACAAAATTTACTTCTTGGACAAAGTGCTTCCGATAGACCAGATTTAGTAGCCAGAGTGTTTAAGATTAAATTAAATGAATTAATACATGGCATCACTATAAATAACTTATTTGGCAAATGTCTTGCTTATGTATATACCATTGCATTTCAAAAAAGAGGACTTCCACATGCACATCTTCTGATAATACTTCAAGAAAAAGATACATTAGATAATTCTGACAAAGTGGATGCAGTCATTGTTGCTGAACTACCAGATCCAGAACTATATGGTAGACTATATGAGATTGTTACTCATCTCATGATTCATGGACCCTGTGGTGAGCTTAATCCACAATCACCATGTATGGAAAATAATAAATGTTCCAAAGAATTTCCAAAAGATTAGAGAGACAAAACCTATGCCAATTGTGATGGCTATCCACTTTATAAAGTAAGAGAAGGAGATAGTGCCATTATTCGTGGAAAAAAAGTTGACAATAGATATGTAGTACCCTACAATCCACATTTACTCCTGAAGTATAACGCCCACATCAATGTAGAAGCCTGCACTTCCATCAAATCCATTAAATATGTCTACAAATATATTTACAAAGGCTATGATGCAGCTACTGTAGTCGTCAAAAGTGCAGACAACCCTGAAAGTAGTGAGTTAGTACATGATGAACATGCATCTCATGTAGATGGTCGCTACGTGAGTGCGCCAGAAGCTATGTTGCGGCTTTTAAAATTCGAAATGCATGATAGATCACATGCAGTATATAGATTAGCAGTACATTTGCCACAAAGACATTTAGTGTATTTCCATGCTGGAAATGAAAGTAATGCATTGGCCCAAAGTGAACACTAACTGCATGGTTTGAATTACATTCCACAGATGCAGAAGCAACACAATTCTGATATATTGAAATTCCATATCACTATGTTTTTGTGAATGGATTATGGAGACAGAAAAAGCAGAGGCAATAAAATAATCCCAATAATTTACACAGTCAGTCCAAGAGATGTTGAACGTTTTTGCTTACGGATATTACTTTTAAATGTTCCTGAAGCACAAAGTTTTGAACACTTAAGAACTGTTTATGACATAGTATATGAATCCTTCCATTTAGCTGCAAGACATAAAAAACGTACTAGTTGATGATACAGAATGGGAAAGATGTTTAGAAGAAGCAGCACAATGTCAAATGCCACTGCAGATGAGAGAACAATTTGCATTTATTTGTATCTTCTCAAATGCTCCAAATGCATTAGCTTTGTGGGAGACATTTGAAAGTAATATGGCTGAAGACTTTATGCAACGATACAATGCACCGATTGCACACTTAAAAGCATTAATGGAAATCCAAGAAGTATTTTTAACTCATGGATTAAGTTGTGCAAGTTTTAATTTGCCTGATCCAGGTCTTATAGATGACATAAACTTTGAAGACTATGACATTCAACTACAAGTAGAAAGAACAGAAGAAAGACTTGCAACTTTAAATACGTTACAATTGCAAGCATTTAATGTCATTAAAAATGCAATAGATGATGACATGGTGACAGAGCGTTATTTCTATCTTGATGGACCTGGCGGATCAGAAAAAACGTATCTATATAATTTATTAATGAGTTCTGTACGAGCACAAGGTCAAAAAGCAATGGCGTTTGCCACTACTGGAATTGACATCACTACAAGCAAAGAAAATAAAAAAATGTAAATGAATTATAATAGATGAGGCCACAATGATGTCATGCTATGCCCTCCAATGTATTGACCATTTGCTTCGTGAAGTCATGGATAATACTTTTCCATTTGGTGGAAAGGTAATGTTGTTAGGTGGCGATTTTAGACAAACATTACCTGTCGTTGTACATGGAAATCGAACTGACATTATCGAAACCTGTATAAAGTCAAGCACACTATGGAAACATTTTACCCATCTTCACCTGCAACAAAATATGAGATCAGAAGGCCAAACTGATTTAAATGATTGGCTTATTAAAATTGGAGAAGGCAGAACAGAAAAAATACCACATTTACCTGACGACACTGTAGAGTTCCCACCCCATATGATTTGTCAATAAGATATTATATTGGCTATATTTGAAGGTAGCATAAATAACCAGGAATATTCGGAGCTTGCCAACCAAGTCATACTAACGTGTAAAAATAAGGATGCATTAATCCTCAATAATGAAATCTTTAAAAAAATTAATGCACCACAAAGAAATTATCACAGTGCTGATTCTGTACTTGCTGATTACAATGAAAGTCAGGCTAACTTTTCTACTGAATTCATAAACTCACTAACTCCTTCTGGAATGCCACCACATATTTTGCAGCTAAAGAAAGGTGCAATTGTCATGTTACTGCAAAATATGAACCCCAAAAAAGGCCTCTGCAATGGGACAAGATTAATTGTTCAACAATAAAGGACCATTTTATAGATGCTGAAATTTTAACTGGTACCCATAAAGGAGAGAGAGTTTTCATACCAAGAATAGATTTAGCACCAAGTGAAAGTAGTCTCCCTTTTATACTTTTATACTTCAAAGAAGACAATTTTCCATTATTATGGCATTTGCCATGACCATTAATAAATCACAAGGTCAAACGTTCAAATCTGTGGGTATTTTCTTGGAAGAACCAGTATTTGCACATGGTCAATTGTACATTGCATTGTCACGGTGCAAAAATCCACAGGCTATTAAAGTTTACATTGAAAAGAATGAAAGTCAAGGTGATTTATTAGAAGATGGACGTATTTTTACTAAAAACATTGTCTACTATGAATTACTATAACTTTTCATTAAAGAAATAAAACCCATGGAAAACAAATTTAAAAGCATTCAAAAATACAAAACAATAAACAATTCAGTCATAATTAATGGAAGTACTGTTTATGGATGATTCACCTCACAAAGCACTTGCCTTGCATTATTTTTACAAATTATGTTAAAATGTTAATTAACTATTTTACTATTTCTAATGTTACAAGTTTGAAAACAATATTTTCAAGTTCGTTACTTCAACATATTATAAAGTTCATGTTAAGAGCTCAACCACGTTTTAAGACACAATGTAAATATTGTCTGTTATGTTAAGATTACTCCCTGTATTAATGTTTATCGACAGTTCATGGGTCAGGAAGGAATTAATTTAATTGGGTACGTTTTAAAGAGAGTTTTTACTGTTTGTCTTCATCTGCATTCAATGGCCCTCATTCTATTATCGGCCGTAAATCGGCCGCAAAGCTGCGATTCCTTGCGGGGCTCCCGTTACCTTGCAATTCAATTATACGGCGCCACAAGGCTATCCCCTTACGGCCGGCCGTATATCTTGCAACCGGCCGTAAGCTCAGAAATCTTTAAATGCAAAAATAAATTCAAGACGGCACTGTAAAGCTCTGTAAATGCTAGGGATCATAATGGGGGACATGAGGATTAATAGCAACCCCCTCTCAAGCTTGCACATCAGCCCAAATCAGAGATTACATTAACTGTTTATTTTCCGGCCGCAGCGTGGGTGGGTCTGAGGTGCTCAAAGCCCTCTGGACTTTTTACATGGATATGTGACATAAATTAAAAAAATATTTATTTACGGATTTGAGTGTAGTGGAATGTTGTGCTATTAATGCTAACAACTACAATCACTTTATATTCTCCTCAGAGTGCAGGATGGCTTTATTATGGCTTTAAAATGTGCTTAATTGTGTGTCTGCGGGACCTTTTTGCTGCAAGTAAGCTGCAGCTCGGTTTTAGCCTTGCAGATAGGGTTCCCGGAGCAATTGAATAGCAACCAGGATTTTCTTGCGGCCGAATCTCTTGCGGCCGTTTAAGATCAAAGGCTTTCCTCCGGCGCGTGCAGCCTCAAGGGATAGCAAGGCGCCGGCCGCAAGCCTGCCGGAATCCCCGGCCGGAAGGGAATAGAATAGGCAAATAGCTTGCGGCCGGTCCTTGCGGCCCCGCATCTCCTACGGCCGATAATAGAATGAGGCCCAATGTATATTGAAGTTAACAATTATTCTGATAGAAATTGCATGTTAAAAAACCATTGCCTCAAGTTTACAATACTGATTAGTTTAAAGTTCAACTGTTTTTACATTCAAATGTTAATAATTTTAATACAAAATTATGTTAAAATATTAACTCACTATGTTACTGTTTATAATGTTCCAAGTTGTTCCTTAGTTACACAGATAAGAAACTTCAAGTTTCCAAAAATATTATGACAAGTTTCTTACCTAAATATATTAGAAAATTCATGTTAAAATAGGGTACGTTTCAAGGAGGGTTTGTACTGTTTGTCTTCCTCTGAATTAAATGTATATTGAAGTTAACAATTCTTCAGATAGAAATTGCATGTTAAAAAAAACATTACATCAAGTTTACAATACTGATTAGTTTAAAGTTCAACTGTTTTTACATTCAACTGTTAATTCTTTGAATACAAAATTATGTTAAATTAATTCACTTTGTTACTGTTTATAATGTTCCAAGTTCTACAAATGTTTTGTCAAGTTCCAAAGTTACACAGATAATAAAGTTCAAGTTTCAAAAAATATACTTTCAAGTTTTTTACTTACATATATGACAAAGTTCATGTTAAAATTGTGTACGTTTGAACAAGGGTTTTTCCTGTTTGCTTTCCTCTGGATTCAATGTATATTGAAGTTAACAATTCTTCAGATACAAATTGCATGTTAATAAACCATTACCTCAAGTTTACAATACTGATTAATTTAAAGTTCAACTGTTCTTACATTCAAATGTTAATACTTTGAATACAAAATGCTTTAAGACTTATTGTTCACCAAGAGAACATTTTACAAAACTAAACATGTTTAATATCACAATACTTACAAGTGTCAAATATGTATATTAATAACTAAAAAACTTTCCAAACATACACATCTCATTGCCGTCATTTTTTGACGGGCAAGTCGCTAGTTATAATATAATATTAATAATACTTAATCAAATGCAAGATGTCACCAAGTAAATATAAAGATGGTATGGTTAATTGAGAAACTTTTATAGCTTAAAATAAACAGGAAAGTTATAATGGTGATCCCTTATTTCACATAATTATTAACTTTTTTATTATTATTGTGATGGTTTGCCCCCAGAGGCCAGTGTGGACGCAGCGTTAGGAAGAGGACTAATCCCTGAGACGTTATTATTTACACCAGGAGCTACGGAGTTAAGCTTGAGGTGTAATCAGGCCCAGCTGGAAGTTTCTTTAAAAGGCCTCCTGAAGCAACCAGCAGGGGGGTTTCAGGCTGGGTGTGGACCCACAGTGCTCCAGAGAGAGACAGAGCACCAGAGACTGCTCCAGAGAGAGACAGAGCACCAGAGACTGCTCCAGAGAGAGACAGAGCACCAGAGACTGCTCCAGAGAGAGACAGAGCACCAGAGACTGCTCCAGAGAGAGACAGAGCACCAGAGACTGAGAAGCAAGTGTGCCAGAGCAGCAAGTGAAGCTGCCATTGTGGGATCAGGCTGTGTGACTACACCTGATTTAAAGGAGAACATTCGCTGCAAGCAGAAGAGGATCCATTGCAGCTAAGTGACTGGACTTAAAGGTACCACCCCTCTGTGATACAAAAGGTACTGTTTTTACCTGCAGGCCGATTAGCGGTCCAGGGGCTAGTCAGTGGCGTTCCTGCAAGTAAGTAAGCCTGTTTGAGTAGATGTTTATTTCATGCTGACCACAAGCTATGTTTATTTAGATTATGCCAACCACTTATTAAAGCCTGTAAAAAGCATACAAAGGCTCCAGAGTCCTCCATAAAGAGCATAAAAAGTTGCATAAACAGAGCGTTGATCCCGCCAGAAGGGGGCGCTCTGCCACAGTTGGTGTCAGAAGTGGGATGCTAAATTGTCTGTATTAAGAAGACAGCCCACCTTACAAGATGTCCATGGAGGAACTAGTGAAAGCCCTGGTAGATGCCACTACACGCCAGAAAGTGGGCGAAGCTTGTCAGCAGGAATGGCAAAAAGTAATTGCAGCGGATGGAGCCCATGCTGCAAAAGAGGGTAAACTAAGAGGTGCTGCTGCATGTTTGGGAGAGGTCACAGAGAAGTGGCGGCGACAAGTAGAGGAGGGAATAATCTGCATGAGAGAGGCCACAGAGAAGTGGCAACGACAAGCAGAGGAGAGAATAATCGGCATGAGAGAGGCCACAGCTGCTCAGCAAGAGTACAATAGAAAGTGGGCCATCCAGTTAGCCCAGAATGAAGCTATACTGGAAAAATATAGAAAAGATGCGGCCAGAGTTAGAGCCAATGAACTTCTTTTGGAGCTGACAGAGGATGATGATGTGATCATATACCTCACCATTTTTGAGAGAACAGCCATTAGGGAGGCATGGCACAAACGGTACTGGGTCAGCCTCATTGCCCCGTATTTGACGGGCGAAGCTCAGAAAGCTTATCTGAGCTTGAATGAAGAAAAGATAGAAAATTATGATGACCTCAAAGCTGAGATCCTTGCCAGAGTTGGAGTTACCCGGGATGTCAGAGCACAGAGAATCAGTACCCAGAAATATAAGAACAAAGAGAACCTGAGTTGTAATAAGGAGAAGTTACAGTACAGAGGGGAAGTCTCACAATTTGGACAGGCCCCTACCTGTCTGTGGGAAAAATCTGATAATAGAAGATGGAATACCGAAGAAGAGCATGCCCATCTCTACCACAGGCCAGGGAACGGGTTCCCTGATGAGAGGATGAGGAACAACTCCCAGAATGAACAGAAGGCGTACTTTACAGCCAGCATAAAGGCGCTGGGGGTGCAACAAGCTAGCCGGAGAAGTGCTCCTATACTTCAAGCACACGAGAAAGGTGTGACTGGCATGACAAGGAGAGATTTCCATCCAAATATTATGGACACCCCATTGGAGCTTGGCGTTGAGAAGTCATTTTATGATATTGTCAAAGATAGACAAGCAAGGAACTGGCGGGCTGACAGAGGAGCCGGCGCAGAGACGGCAGGAGCCGGCGCAGAGACGGCAGGAGCCGGCGCAGAGACGGCAGGAGCCGGCGCAGAGACGGCAGGAGCCGGCGCAGAGACGGCAGGAGCCGGCGCAGAGACGGCAGGAGCCGCTGATGAGACTGCAGAGAAAGTGGAAAAGACTGCAGGAACAGCTGACACAGTGAAAGAGACCGATGAAACGGCGTACACGATTGCTGGGAAAATAACAGTAACCGCTGAAAAAGAGACGGCAAAAGAGACAGAGGTGTATGAAAAAGAACTTTTGTCCCTGAAGCAAGCTAATGATGATTTAAAAGCAACTAAAGTTGTGAGCCAAGAACAAGGACAAAGGGACAGACACAGTCACCTGCCCGGGGTGAATACTCCTGAGGTGTCTAGACAAAGAAAGTGCCTGATAAAGATCTCTGATTTAGAGAAAGAAGAGATCAAACGAATGAATAAAGCCAGTGTTTTTACAAAATAAGTAACTGGAAGCCTTTCTAAAGAGAAGACAGACGGGCAAGTTACTACTAAAAGGAAGGGTATCCGGAAGATGCCTAATGATATTCCTGAATGGAGAAGGAAGATTTCATTGGAAGACTACAGAGTGTCCTACAGGAGTAAGGTACAGATGCCTAGATGGAACCAGAGGAGGAGTCCTCCCAGGTATAAGCTGAAAGAATCCGTTGTGTGGGAGCTGCAGCACAAGGATAAACAGGAGAGGCAAGATCTCCTCCCTAATTGTGCATCTCAGAGAGAAGGAGAAATCACAGTTTCCAGCTCTCAGCCACAAGAGATAGAGGAATCCCGTAAACAGAGGAAAGCAACTGTAATACAGAGGGAGCTGCTATTTCATGCTCCACAAATACCGAGGATGGCCAATTCATCTAATATGAAGAGACAGTTGGTTCAGTGTGATGCATCTCCAGAAGAGACTAACACTGACCTGCAGAACCTGTGTGCTCAAGACGCTACATTAAATGCAGAACGATGTTCGCAGGAAGCTCATGAACCGGTAGGAGAATCTATACCGACTTCCGAGCCAGAAGAGTCCGCAATACATGAGTCAATCGCAGAACCACCAAAATCAACCCAAGTGCCTGAGATGTCTGCTCATGTTAATGAGCATGCCATAAATAAAGAGTCTTCTGATAGTGGGGAACAGGTTATGGACACTCATAAGTCACAGACCATATCAGCTGAAACTGTATCATCAGAACAGTTATCTGAGACTGTATGCACAGGAGAGAAAGAGTCTCATGAAGAAAAATTGGCAAAGGTGCAATTAACAGAGCAGAAGACACCAGATATAGATTTAGGTAAACAAAGAGATAAACATGAATCAGGACAAGATGGTCAGGGGGTAGAGACATTCCAGAAAGAAAATGAATCTTCTTCTAACCCTGAGGTTGTGAATAGTGACTCGGCAACAAAAGTGCATGACCCATCTGCCCAAAGCATTTCTGAAGAACAAGTGCCAAACCATGAAACCGAGGCTGAAGAATTAGAAAATGAGTCCTCTGAGCCACAAACCAATGACCAACAAGTAATCCATAATGACCACTCTATTAAAGAAGAAAATTTAGAAAATGGTCATGAAAAGCTGGACGCCTTGGAGGCAAAGCTATTAGAGAAGTCACTAAAAGAAGAAATAAAATGGGTGAAGGCAGAGGATGCAGAAAATAAAAATGTTGTACAGGAATTCAGGATACAAGAGGCTACTAAGAAGTATACTAGCCTATCTGTTGGTCGTCAGCCGGACGTTGCTAAACAGCTGGAGATATTCCAGGAAAAACAAGAGTCTGAGAGCTTCTTTCTAGCAAAGACAGAGAATATGCCTACTCTGCACAGAGAGAAAGATAAAGTACAGACCCAAGAGCCAGACGCAGCCGTGAGAGGGGGCCTAGCTTTGGAGTCTATAGCGGATCCTGGACCAGAACAGAAGCAAGGTGCTTGTATGAAGCTCATACGTTCTGGTGAGAATTGTCAGCCAGACAATAGGAGCACCTGGAATAGAGGGAGCCAGGAACAGAGGGAAGAAAGACAGCCCAGGAAGTTGCTGTTGTATAATGAAGTTGAAAGGGATGCTACTGATGAGCCTACAGGGGGAGAATTGGAAACCCTACAGAATGGACTGAGAAAGGAAGCACGACAATCTCAAGAGGTCATAAAATTTGGCCAAGAATTGTACTCGGCGAGGGCAGCTGACTCTCTGATATTTGAGCCCTACACTAAACCCCATCAGGTTGTAAGGAGGGAGCGACTGAGTGATCTGCTTGATACCCCAGGGAAGAGACGGTATGGAGAAGTGAGTTCTCATACAGTAGTACGACGAGTACTTTTGAAGGGTCCCTGGAGGAGGGCACTCGGAGTGATGAGCGGGCCGGTGTCCTACCCACGATGTGTGGGCAATGTCCCGGGCGGTGCGAAGAAGAGGGCGCTTCAAGATGAGAAAGCTGATAAAGCAGAAGCTTCAGCACTATTGGGAAGGTCTTACTGGCGCAAGAATGGCCGGACGGTAGGATGGTGGCATACACGGCCTCTCGGCGTTGTCGCTCAACCCTATGGTGTCGAGCTGAGGGGGAGGAGATGTGATGGTTTGCCCCCAGAGGCCAGTGTGGACGCAGCGTTAGGAAGAGGACTAATCCCTGAGACGTTATTATTTACACCAGGAGCTACGGAGTTAAGCTTGAGGTGTAATCAGGCCCAGCTGGAAGTTTCTTTAAAAGGCCTCCTGAAGCAACCAGCAGGGGGGTTTCAGGCTGGGTGTGGACCCACAGTGCTCCAGAGAGAGACAGAGCACCAGAGACTGCTCCAGAGAGAGACAGAGCACCAGAGACTGCTCCAGAGAGAGACAGAGCACCAGAGACTGCTCCAGAGAGAGACAGAGCACCAGAGACTGCTCCAGAGAGAGACAGAGCACCAGAGACTGAGAAGCAAGTGTGCCAGAGCAGCAAGTGAAGCTGCCATTGTGGGATCAGGCTGTGTGACTACACCTGATTTAAAGGAGAACATTCGCTGCAAGCAGAAGAGGATCCATTGCAGCTAAGTGACTGGACTTAAAGGTACCACCCCTCTGTGATACAAAAGGTACTGTTTTTACCTGCAGGCCGATTAGCGGTCCAGGGGCTAGTCAGTGGCGTTCCTGCAAGTAAGTAAGCCTGTTTGAGTAGATGTTTATTTCATGCTGACCACAAGCTATGTTTATTTAGATTATGCCAACCACTTATTAAAGCCTGTAAAAAGCATACAAAGGCTCCAGAGTCCTCCATAAAGAGCATAAAAAGTTGCATAAACAGAGCGTTGATCCCGCCAGAAGGGGGCGCTCTGCCACATTATTTACTTTTATTTGTAACGCACCAACCTTTTTCCATAGCGATATACAGGAGGTTAGAACAAGGAAAATTCAATACTAAGAAACTTCAGAAAATGGTGGGGGCTCTGTTTTTAGCTTAGAATCTTTGTAGGACGTGCTTTTTCCAAAGCAACCTACAAGACTGGCAACTCGCTTACAATCTAAAGGGAATGAAAGAGGCAGAGACCTGGGGAAGAAAATATAAGGAATAAAAAGGGTCAGTAAGTAAGTGAAATTTAGAACATCATTTCATTTAGTGGTAGAGAGAAGGGATCGGAGGTGATATGTTGTCTTAATATTTATACATTGTTATTCACAGTTTAATGAAATATTATCTTTGAGTATTATCCACCCACTATAAGGACCATGAATGTGGCTTAATTTTCACACACAAAATTACACCAGCACATCCCTCAATTCACTAGAGACTTGATGCATTAATAAGCATTAGCTATGGGGGACGCCTAACAATCCTTTTTTATTGTTTTATTTTCAAATCTAATTGTTCTCAAAACCCTTTCCATTAATGACAATAATGGAGACTTTAGCTTAATGTTGACACTCTAATCTTTAAAAATTAATTTAATATTGATTTTACAATTACACCAATGTACTAAACCTTAAGGTGTATGTATTGAAATTGTGGCTCTAAAGGGTATTTATTTCTTTTTAAAAAGCATTAGCTATGGGGGACGCCTAACAATAATTTTTTATTGTTTTTTTCAAATCTAATTGTTCTCAAAACCCTTTCCAATAATGACAATAATGGAGACTTTAGCTGAATGTTGATACTCTAATCTTTAAAAATGAATTTAATATTGATTTCACAATTACACCAATGTACTACACCTTAAGATGTATGTATTGAAATTGTGGCTCTGAAGGGTATTTATCTCTTTTTAAAGATGATTATCTGGCTACGAGAGAAAAACTGAAAACGATGGCACCTATAATAGAAGATGGTGTCACTAATAAAGTTTATGAAATGTCACTTTTTCAGTCACTTTGAAAAGGTACAATCAAATCAATGCAGTAGTGAGGGTGGCGACCAACTCTTAGTCCAGTAGACCCCTTTTTCCAAACAGCTGACATCGGTCTTAGTGTTCGAACACCAGGGGATCTGTGGATGATCTTAGGACCAGTGGATCACTGCACAGGATAATGGAGGTTAGCATCCCCTTCTCAGAAAACTGGTTATGTTGTGTTCATCAGATTTATATAGAAAAAGTGTGTGTGTGGGGGGGGGGGGGGGGATTGCGCACCACATCCGAGTGCAGATAAATGATAATAACTGGTAAAAGAAAATAAACACGTATAAAATAGAGCGTTAGAACACTCCTATTGTAAAACCTCACGGATGGTATGGAACTCCAATCACAGGAAGGTCCCTTCATCAATGTCTCCCGATCCTTCCTGTAGAGTGACTGATCCTTCTGGGTTGTTCAAATACTCCAAGAAGGAAATAAATCTGTAGCGCAGCACTATGGATAGCTTGCCGATAGGGTTGCCACTGGTACAGCCTTTGTGTTAGTATATAATGGTATTTAGAAGTGTGTACATTCCTGACCATTGGCGCATCCTTATGTTGTTTGTCCAATGGGTAGCATAGAGGTAAAAGCTGACATATACACTTCAGGCTTCCTATAGTGGTAATCCAGTGGTTTATTGATATAAAAACAATATATAAGATACAGAACAATACTGACATTTATATAATCAGTATTCCACCAGAATGTATATTTAAAAAATAGTAATTAAATTAATCAGACACGTTTTGCCAATATTCATGTCTTCCTCAGTGCTAAAATATAATGGGGATAAGCTAAAACATGCACAGACACACCACAGTAAAAGTGTGTAGTGATAAGCAGCTTCATTTAATTACTATTTTTCAAATATTTTTAGTTTTTCAAATATACAAACTTGAAGTGCTTTAACCTGAAACTTAGAACAATATCTACCCAAGCAGAACCACCAAAATTAAGCATTTTCCTAACTTCTCTTTTTTTCATGGCTCACATAACTGTTAATATTTTTGGATTGTTACATACTTCAAAAACATGTGAAATTTTCTTAAACTACAACAATCCCATAAGTATGTAAATGGTGTGTTTGTGAAGCCGATGGGTTTAGTGTGATGGTATAATACATAAGAGGAAATTCAAAATGTAGTGTATGCAAAAGATTGGTAGTGGTGGCTAGTCTACAATATGAGGTAACCTTAACATAATCAAGTTAAGTCTAATGAATACATTTACTTTATTTAGTTTGCATAATAAAGTGTTTTTAATATTCACACTTTCAATGCAATATTGACAATAATTAAGATTTGCAATCATGGATTCAAAGAAGTACAACAAAAAATATATTTTTATTTGAAGAACATAATCTTGTGGTTGAGATATTCAGATCCAATATAGTTAATATCAGTTTGTTGAATTATTGATCTTTTGGGGATTTATCACACTAATGATCTCATGCTTCAGTGAAGGTAATTAATCCTATGGGCTTTATAATACCTGGTAGACATCTCCAAGCCTTACAAGAAAGTCATAAAATGCTCTTCTCTGAAGAAAGAATAAAGAAGAACAAAATGAAGATGCTGGCCGGAGGTACGTGTGGAAATTCCCATTTTATAGATGATCTGTTACCATTCATCTATATCATGACATTCCAGCTATATCTTCACAATGACAATATATCATTTATTGCAATGTCTTGAAATGAAACCTTAGAAGCCAAACAAATGTAAAAATATATACTCCCCTGAACTAAGAAAATAATTTTTTCTCCTCCCTTACACAAGTGTTTTTCAAGTTTTTGTATTTAAAAGCTTAAGCAATGCTCATGTCTACGATTAATCATTACATCCTCATGTTTCTTAACTATGTTTAAATGATGATGGGATTTTAACTCACAACCTCCATTTACACTAATATTATGGTGGTAGTAGACAAAACCAATAAAAGGAACACATCCATTATATACTTATGACTTGTAGAGTTGTCTAGGCTTAATTAAGACAGGTTTGTCTTGATGCACAGCGAGGAGGGAGATAATAAAAAAATACATTTGTAAAAATCCATATTCATGTTACCAAAAAAAAAAAAATCTAATATAGTGCAATTTAAAAGAGATAACCTAAAATAGTGTGCCCAGTTCTCAAAACCATATCTCCAAAAGGAAATTAATAAATTAAATATAATACAAATTAAATCAGTTAGCAAAAACTGACATAGAATATGAGTATTTTAGCAGAGAAAATGATAATTTCAAACAAGTCAGCAATGACTTGAACATAAAAAGGTGATGAATGTTCAGATTGGAATCCATGTCTACCTTTTATGGTCCCTAGTTTAGAGTTAATTTCCAGTTTTCTTTATTATTATATTTCAATGTGATATATTCTCGTCAATGCAAAGATCTGAGTGAGTTCATTGAAGTTATGTTTTATTTTTTTCTTTGCCTAGCAGGTTTATCCACAGATGTGGAAAAGACCAATACAACTTTAGTATTGTACTTCATTATTACAGGTATTTCAGATTACGCCAATCTTCAGGCTCCAATCTTCCTTCTCTTTCTGCTTATGTACCTCATCACTCTTGCCGGTAACATGACTATTCTTCAGCTTATCTGCACTGATCATCAACTACACACTCCAATGTACTTTTTTCTTGGAAACCTCTCTGTTTTGGACATGTCTTCTATCACTATGACGCTACACAATGTACTCGGTTACTACACATCTGATGTAGGAATGGTATCATTTCTTGCTTGCATGACACAAGCTTATGTTTTTATATCATTGGCTAGAGATGAGTTGTTTATGTTGACTGCAATGAGCTACGATCGATATGTGGCCATCTGTAACCCATTGCACTATCCCATGGTCATGAACCCTAAAGCCTGTTTGATTTTAGGCATTGCCAGCTGGTTAGTTGGCTTTATACAGGCCATACCTTACCTTGTCGTATTGTTACACATTTCATGCTATAGAACTAATATAATCAACCACTTTTACTGTGACCTGGTACCACTGATGACACTCTCATGCAGTGACAACTCACGCTTGAAGGCATTAATAATGATAGAAGGAAACATCTTTGGTCTTTCACCATTTTGCCTGACCTTCACCTCCTACTGTTTTATTATTACCACCATCTTGAGTATTCATTCCAGCAGCGGGAGGCGTAAAGCCTTCTACACATGTTCCTCACACCTCACAGTCGTCATTCTTCTTTATGTGACTCTTCTCTGCCAATACATGAGACCAAACTCACGTGACAGCTTGGATTCCAATAAATTGTTCTCTTTGGTTAACATAATTGCTGTTCCCATACTAAACCCACTGATTTATAGCCTTAAAAATAAAGATGTGAAGTCAGCTTTCAGGCGACAACTAGCATATATAGGATGTTAATATATCTATAGGTCTTGACTTCTCGGGCTCCACCTTCATCCTACCAAGATGGCTTAATATAAGTTCTGCAAGTTGCTAAATACCTTTTTATCATATTGGCCATCACATTGTTTAATGAAGTTCTTCAATGGCTACACACATAATAGGAGTTATAACAACTTTTTTCCAGTTATGTTATATTAAACATGGGAGAGACTATAGACAAATTAAAGCTTTACATAAAATGAAGGTAATTCCAAGTTCAGATAATAAACACATACCAATACCGAAAACCATGAGCCTGTCAAAAACACAAAATACAATGCGAAAAAAAGAACTAAATAAAAAATATTAGGCTATCAATCAATCAAATTACAAATGGTAGGGACTGAAGACTGATGAAAGCTTTATATAAAGAGAAGACACTTCTAGGCTCTGTTGAAGGGAAATGTCAATGAAATGCAGTTTGCCAACATAGTCCTAAAACAATGGTTCAGTCACACTAATGATACAAATAGACGCTTAAATACATCTATATGTTAAGTCTGTTAATAATTAGTGTCACAATTTTAATAGATCCATTCCATATAGTCAATGAAACAAAATCTCCTTCTGATACTGTATACAAATATATCTCTATCCAACTATGTTTTATAAAAAATAAAATGACATGCCCAATAATGCCTGTTCACCACTAGACCTTACTTATACCTCATTCTTAGCTATACTGATACACATTAATTAATCAATAACCTAATGTGTATATTACTACCTTAAAATAAATGTTGGCAGTCTGCAAAAAGTCTCATCAATGTAAATATCTATATTGGTTGGTTTTATCAAATATAAAACAGTTAAATATCGGAAGGAATCTTCTCTCATAAGTGATGTGATTACTAGGTAAGTAAAACATAGAGAGCTGTGTTGCCTACACAAGGTGATTGAATCATTAGCTCATGCTGATCTACTTAGTATTCATGGCAGAGATACTAAAGTGGGTTGCCAGTTCCTTCTCCAGTGAGCATTCAGCTCCTGGTATTCCTAGGTGGTCTCCCATCCAAGTACTGACCAGGGTGGTTCCCTGACTGGAATCAAACCCAAGTAGCACCGGTGAAAGCATCAAATACTAACCACTGGACCACCAGGGAACCCACTCAGAGACCTACCTTGATCCAAAAGCACGTCATTCTACATGTTAGTTAAAACTAATTAAAACTACTATCAATGCTTTGTACATTTTTTGTATTGTAATTTCTGTTTGATAATTGACTCTACTGACTTGAATGGGAATGAGATAAAAAGTTCTTTACTTAATCCAATAAGAAAAGTATAAAATATGAGGAGTACATTTATCTCATTCATTTTATAGGAACGAGCGACTTGCCCGTCAAAAAATGACGGCAATCAAATTTGACGCCTGGCAATACTGTCTGCCACACAATGTGAGGCTATGGCCCCTTTGAGCACCTTGGGCGACCATCGCGAGCCACAAATTTCCTGTTTTGCAATGATCACCTTCGGCGCTCATTGCAAGCCTATCCCCCTGTGTACTTTATAGGCCTCGTGCTTGAGCACCTTCGGGACTTATCGTGAGCCCCATGCTGAGCGCCATCGGAACTCATTGAGTGGCCGCAATAAGCGCCTTCGGCGATCATTTGGAGCCTGTCCCCCCTAGTTTATGAGTGTTACTGCCTTGGGTTAAATGTTACTGGCTTGGATTAAGTGTTACTGACTTGCGTAAAGTCTAACTGCTTAGGGCTCGTTTTATGTCCTTCTGCCTCTTTTTCGTTGTGTTACGTTTTTTCGGCAGCCATTTTTTTCCTTGCTTCAGCGATTTTCGATATTTAAAAAACGCCGAATATACCTCAAATTAACTTGCAACTTCACTCACAGGCTCCCTGACTCTTCCCCGTGTGATGTGTGTGAAAGTTAATTAGAGACATATTTGTTTTTTTGTTTTTCAAGTTCTGCGGTTCGGCCGTTAAATTCGTAATTTTTGTAAGGTCCGGCAATTTTTCCGAGGTTCGCAATTTTGCAGCGCTCATCGCGAGCCCTGCAATGATCATTGGTGCTCATTGCAGCTAAATCCAGTGGGCTTCACAATGAGCGCCTGCGGCGCTTATCTCCCCCCCTGCAATGAGCGCAATGTTCATAATGCTATTCCAGCTAAATCTTAGCAAAATCCAAGAGTTACTAAACGACAGAATAGGTCAACAGACCAAGGAATGCAAGGATGACCCAATACAGATAGTAAATCTTGGAAATGAGATCTTCAAGAAAGGTGGTTAAATACAAGAGCTTTAATTAAGTTAATTCATACATATAAAGAAAGTGAGAAGTTGATGTCCATGAAATAGATAGGGATGAATATTTTAAGAATTGTGTAATCCTAATAAGATATTGATGCCATATTTATTAGCATACGAGCCGTGTTTTCCTGCATCATTATGATAGGCTATTCCATTGATTTGAATGAAAAGTCAATTAATTTGGCATAAATTAAACCATCTACACTACCAAAAAGTGCCATTACATAGGAGGAACAAAACTTTAACTAGATTTTAAGTGCTATTATATAACATTTTCAGGTTTATGAAATGTCCATTTTCCATAATAATCTTCACTAGATGTATGGATTTCCTAGACGTTACAGAGGGTTTGCTCAAGTAATCATAAATAAAAATTCCCTAAGACAAGTACAACAAAGTGCCATATTGGTTGTACTAATTATATTTAGTTTCCATTATGTTATTTTTTAACATTCAGTCCTTAAGTGAATGACAAAGTAGGTGAACCTAAAGTGACTTTTACACCACAGACTAAAAAGTGCCATCTAGATCTTTTTTGTTGTATATTTGTTGTGTATTATAAGCTAACTTGTATTATAGTGTTTGGTATGGTTGCGTTGGAAGTTTATAATTTACAAATGACATAAGATGAAACAGTCGTCCACACAATGGTTAATGCTCTACTAAATATAAACACATTTTAACTATCATTTCTATTTATTCACATTTATTTGTGCTTCTCCTCCAAGGAACTTTACAAAGTTTAGGTTGTAAGTAGCAAGTTTCCAGTCTTGTAGGGTGCTTTGGGAGAAAAAGTGCTTGCTACATAAGACTCTATGCTTAAAACAGAGCACTCAATTTTTTAATATTGTATTTTTGCTTGTTCGTATCCCCTGTACAACACTATGGAATATGTTGGAGTATTACAAATAAAAGTTAATAATAATAAAGTTACAAAGTACAATCATCATTTTTATTTAGTTTAGGAAGTGGTGTAAGTGGAGCTCTCTGTCTCTGTCTGTGTCCTCTTTTTGCGCTCTGTGTGCTCCCTCCCTCCCCCTCTCTCTCTCTCACTCCTTATCCTTCATTTAATCAAAGTAACCAGTAATGTGCATAGCACTTACTTTTGGTTATCATCTGCTCAATTAAACAGACGCGTAAACATCTGGACTATCTCATCCAATCCAAAAAATAACACAAAAAAACATGCATGTACAGTACAGTGCTTAATACTGTAACTGTACCAATATACCAACTCACCTGATTCCCATCTGCAAGTATTACTAACCATTAGCTAGGTCTCTGGATAATCGGTAATATGGGAAAATACCCATTAATACAGAGAGGACACAAAGGTCAGCCCCCAGAGTCACTGTTTCTTACATCAGACACAAGGATCTGTTCTCAGAACAATATTGAGGTCAGGATCACATGCTTCACTAGTGCATATATTAATGCTGGCTGTCATCAACATGCCATTGTGAGACTTTGCAAGTCCACCGCCATAACGGTATTAGTCTACATTTAAGCTAACAACAATCATGTCTTAAATATCTGGCTATATGATAGCTTTAATATTGTGCCAGCAATGTCGTCCTGAGAGGCACTGGGATTCCTTACAATTGCTTAATTTTTTCGACAATGCTTGTAGATGCAGAAGATGCCTACATGGACCTCAATTGTGCCTAAAACAAAAAAAAAACAATAACCTGCAAAATAAGGCCTTACAAACATATAGGGACTGCAGCATATCTTCTCAACCAGTGCACCCAGTGAAATTTAAATTTGAACACAAATTTACTATATATATATATATATATATATATATATATATATATATACACACAGTATCTCACAAAAGAGAGTACACCCTCACATTTTTGTAAATATTATATCTTTTAATGTGACAACACTGAAGAAATGACACTCTGCTGCAATGTAAAGTAATAAGTGTACAGCCTGTATAACAGTGTAAATTTGCTGTCCCCTCAAAATAACTCAAAACACAGCCATTAATGTCAAAAGTGACTACACCCCTAAGTGGAAATGTCCAAATTGGGCCCAAAGTGTCAATATGTTGAGTCCTCTTCCACTCCTCCATGATGACATCACGGAAGCTGATAAAGAGCAATGAAAGGTATATGTCTTAAGTATGATGTATAATACATTGGTTTGTGTTCATTCCTACCTTTCTGACATCTAGCCATGAACATGGATGATTCTCTTAACTGCAACTATGCTAGATGTGATCTATTTATTGGTTCTTGATCTTGATTGTTCTTGGCTCCTAGCGCTATTTTGATTCTGGCTGCGGTCTGTAACTGCATGTGCTGCAGTGGGCACACCCATACATGGGCTCGCTATTGTTAGATTAATGTTGTTGTGCACATGAATGACAGTGATTTGTCAGCTTCATTTAATCACACATGACTGATCCATCTATCCCTTGGTAATTCCATAGAACTGACTTGTCAGTGTCCTTGTTGGTCATCATGTACATGGTGTGTGTGATGTACATGTGGTGGCATGTTGGTGCATGTGATATTCACCTGACATGGAGGCTGGATCTTACTGGTCCACTAAGCCTGAAGCTCCAGCGCGGGGCACCTGGCTCAGAAGGTCCTTGGCCACCCTCTCCCACTCATTGTATTTCACAGTCACTTGGGGGCCACCACTTGGTGCTGTGGCTTGACTGGTCTCCTTTGCCATCATCCTTCTCACCTTGGACTGGACGTCAACAAACGGTGCTTGATAGACCTCACATCCCTTTCCACTGTGCCCACTACTGATACTGTGACCACTATCTCCTTCCAGGCCTGGGCCCTATGCCCGGGCCTAACTTCCCTCCCCCCACAAGGATAGTGGGAAACTCAAGGGTCGCACGGATTCTCCATGTGCATGTAGTTTGAGGCCCTTTGCCTGCCCTCAGCCTCTTGCCCTTCTGACTGTGGACGGGGATCCTTCTCTCCCTTGTCTGCCCCTGAGGCCTGTCCCTCCACTGCACTAAGCCCCCCCCCCTAGGATAAGGCCCCTCCCCCTCTGACCCTGAGCTTGGAGTGCCTATTACTCTGGTCACCTGGCCACCATCCACCTTCTCTCCTTCACTCTCCCACTATCCTCATCCTCCCCTGCTCCACTCTCCTTCTCTCCTCCACTCTTCTCCTCCACTCCACCGGAGCCATCTCTCCCTCCTCCCTCTCTCCTCCTCGCCTCTCCTCTTCTCCTCCTCCCCATCTCTCAAGTCCTCTTCACTCCTCTCTCCTCCCTCCATGACAATCCCAAACAGAAAATAAGGATAAATAAAAAAAAAAGGATTTCTGTATATATTTGTGAGGTAAAAAAAAAGTGTGTTTTATGTGTAATTATTAACTGTTGGGGGACTGGGTGTGGGATAAAGGGTGGGTGTGTATGTGTGTAGGCATGGGCGTCTGGAACACAACTTTATAATCTCTCTCTGTCAATAATTTTCCCGCTAGCCTGCTTTCTATTGGCTCAGAGGCCTGTGTTGCACTCTATAATTATGGAATTGGATTGTAACTGCTGACCATTTCTATTTCAGCCCACTAACAGCATGCGGACATGGGAAGAGTTTACAGTAAATATTTGCATCCATAGTCTAATTGTCATCCAAAATTGTCACTTCACTGAATTCAAAGAAGCCCCAGACTTCACCTCTCACCTTATTTGACCTCCTCTCTCTTCTTGTTCTCTCGTATGTGGTGCAATATTTCAAAATGATGACCTTAAAGTGGTTTAATACTACCAGTGTCCCATGCTGCTGCAAGCAGACATGCCATGTTGTGTGTCTGCCTGCTAACAGTAATACAGTAATATTGAGAAGACTTGCCCCATGGATGAGAGAGAACAGGAAGAAAGGGGCAGGTTCCAAAAGTTGAGAATTTGTTACTCTGGAGGTCTCTTAGAAATAAGTAGAGTGTACATCTTATATGACATTGATGAGAATAAAATGAATTAACTCACTTCTATAAAATAAAATTAAAAGTGTCTAAAGAGTCATTTTAATATTGCAGTGATGTATTGCTATTGGCATAGCCAAGAGTGAGGTGCAACAATAATTAAAGTAAATGCAAGGTGTATATTTAATTTGCCACAAAGTATTTCAGTGTTTCCCATACTATAGATGTCCATTCAGAGTGCTTCCCATACTATCATCCCTATTAAATTCCAAGCCTGTAAGTGCAACGTGAAACCTGCAACAACGTTTGTGACAAGATCTTCTAGCAATCCAATGGTCTTTAAGCATTTTTTTCCAGGACCAAAAATTCAAAGGACTCAATCCTATGGCCTTCACTTTTCTTTATGGTTACTACTGCGAATTCCAACTATGCAAACCTTTGTTGATAATGTAACATCTTTTGGGAATATCATTACTGAAAGTCTCCTTGTCTCTTTTTGCTATCTTCTGAATTAAGTTGGACAAATCTTACCTAAAACAGCTTTCTTATGTCTTTTCGTTATTTCTTTTGAGATATTTTCCAAAGTAGACTATATGAAAAGTGAAAAAAGAACTTGATATTGACTTTTTTTCTTTTCTATCGTAATTTATTACGTGTTTAGTTACACTGGGTGGGATTCCTAGCTTGTGTATAATTCAACCTTAGCTTCGCTCACAGCTGTTTGATACAGCAGGCATATGCTTAAGGGAAGCCATGTTTAAAATGGTCATGGATTGCAAGAGTGAAGCCTTTGTGGGCACATTTGCATGCAGTGTAATAACTGTATTTCTCGGAATTCTGGGCATGAAACACGTTTTTTAACTTGTTTTAGACATTCAAATGTGAACACAAATGTACTATTACACCTATTCACCTGAATATAGCCTTATGAGTATTTTAAGAGGGCTAGAATTGGTGTTTTGGTTTTTAATCTCATTCCTTCATTTTTTAAATTCAGCTGAGATATCTTTTTCACAATTTTTTTAAGTCTTGACAAACACGTAGGATTATTTTTATCTGCTGTTTTTTGACCTGGCATTACCACATTATATATTCAATAGATTAATTAGCATAAGTACCTTTTAGGTTAATGGAAAGCTGTAATTTGGCAGGCAAATGCTTTATGATGAAGTGTAATTTTTTGCCTTGTAATAATTGTCACTATTGGGCAAAGAAATTCAGTTATTGAAATATTATACTTTGCAGTTTGCCATCTTTCAGTTTGCAACAATTTGGTGCCATGTTGCCTATGCTATGTTGCCTATGAGCTGTCTGGCGTACAGATAATTTATGCGTGCAATCTGTTTAATTGATGCTAATGCAAAGCTGTAGAGTTTGGCAACACAAATATCTTTAAATAAAATGCAATTCGTGTAATAAAGTTGAAATGTTGCTAGTATTGGACAAAGAAAGACAATTATTGTTGTGGTATTTTCACTTCTAATTTATAAGATCTGCTATATTTGTGGCTGTATTGTTTATGAGCTGTTTGGCATTACTATACTATATGCTTGCAATCATTTGATTTGTAGCAGTTTGCAGTTGCACCAGGTAAACAACATCTTATAATAGTGTGAGAAGTACATGTCAAGTTTAACAAAGACATCACATATCCATCAACCATTTTTTCCACTTTCTTTTTATTTCTCCTTACTGTCATTTTATAGGGACTTTAGTCAGATTTGGGGCATTAACAATGGTCAAGCCTTCCAGCTAGGAGGTACTCCATTGCGGGTCTTAAGTCTTTTGCATCTTTCTTTTTTATCCCCTCAGCTTACTTAGATGATATGCATGTTGATGTTCCTTCCATTAGTTTTCCACTTTTGATTCTTTTTGTTTAAATCAATAAATGAAAAACAACAATATAACTAATAATGTGAATATTAGAAATATTAAATTACTAGCTACTGACAGGAGTAAAATTGTAAGCCAGGCAATGCTGTTTGCCACACAATGCGAGGCTATGGCCCCTCTGAGCACCTTTGGCGCTTATTGTGATCCTCTCCCCCTGTGTACTTCAACTTTCCTGCTTTGCACTGATCACCTTCAGCGCTCATTTATTTTTTTCACTTTTCTCTTATCACCAATTGTGTTTTAGGGGACAATTATGCTGTATATATATATATATATATATATATATATATATATATATATAATTATTTTATTTTATTGTTCTTTTTTTCACTTTTCATTACCAACTAGCGACTTGCCCATCAAGTCTCGCAATGCTGTTTGCCACAGACTGCAAGCCTTCCCCCTCTCTACTTTGGCACTCATTGCGAGCCTCTCCCCACCCCTGTGTCTCTTTCCCCCCTCTCCCTACCCTGTGTCTCTTTGCCCCCATCTCCCTCCCCTGTGTCTCTTTCCCCCTCCCTCCCCAGAGTCTCTTTCCCCCCTCTCCCTTCCCTGTGTCTCTTCCCTCCCTCTCCCTCCCCTGTGTCTCTTCCCCCCTCCCTTCCCTTTGCCTCTTCCCCCTCTCTCACTCCCCTTTGTCTTTTTCCCCCCTCTCCCTCCCCTTTGTCTCTTCCCCCTCTCTCTCTCCCCTGTGTCTCTCCCCCCCCCATCCCTTCTCTCTCTCTCTCTTTTGCGGGCTTGTTGGTGGTTGAACCTGTAGCTTTTTTTTCAAGCCCACAAGACTTGAAGCTTAAATTGGTATTGCTTCCAGCCTTGCAGGCCTGAAAAAAGTTACAGGTTTAACGCCGCCATTTTTTTTCAAGGCCATAACTCGGCAGCCTTTGAGAGGCCAGCAAAAGATGCCAATTGAATATCAAATTAGCTTTCAACCACACTTATGGAATCCCTGCAGGGAGGCCATAAGTGAGATTGGTAGCTAATTTTATATTCAATTGGCTTCCTTTGGCGGTCTCCCAAGGGCTTCCAAGTTACGGGCAGCATTTTTTTTCAAGCCTGTAACTCGGAATCCAGTCGGAGGCTCTTTTGTGAACCTTGCAATGAGGACCTTCGGCGCTCATTGCGGGCCTTGTGATTAGCGCCAAAGGCCTACGGCCACCCCCACTTTACGAGCCTTCGGTGCTCATTGCACATGTGCAAGCCCGTAAC
Organism: Discoglossus pictus; assembly: GCA_027410445.1. Taxonomy (NCBI): domain Eukaryota; kingdom Metazoa; phylum Chordata; class Amphibia; order Anura; family Alytidae; genus Discoglossus; species Discoglossus pictus. The sequence continues at coordinate 63,943,949 of CM050170.1, forward strand.
CTTTAACATTGCGTGATGACAACTCGTAATTACAACAACTATATATGTGATTGTGTTTACAGCATGTACAATTATGCTGCGCATATATATATATATATATATATATATATATACTAGCAGCTTGCCTGTCAAAAATTATGGCAATAGGGGGGCGAGGCCAGCATCAGAAGAGAGCAGACATGTTTGCACAGAGCTCTCCAGCTACGTGAGAAAGAATTGGGGTTATTGCCCCAAATCCGCAATATAAATGCTCCAAACGTATATATATGAAGGCAGCAGCTTGTGCTGTGTGTATTAACACTAGATGGTAAGGTGTTTGCCAGAAATTGCCAACCACAAGGTTGAGGCCTAGGAGGGAGGATCCTGGGCTCCAGCCTGTGTGCTGTGCCTGCTTCTAATAAAAAGTCAGGAACACAGCACTTGTCCCCTTATTATATATGTACCTGTCATAGACTATTCTAGCCCCAAAGATAAGAGGTCCTCAAGGGGCTTAGGAAAAATTGTTTCTAATTCCCCAGCCCTAACAGAGACTGTTTTTATATGCTACGGGGTGAATGATAATAAGACTCTTACACCTACTGTCCAGTTAACATAACATTAGCTATATTGAAAACCTTACTGAGGATAAATACTATGATCCATACCAGTTTATACAACCGTGTGTAGGAGCACGCTGCCTCATGCTGGCCACTTAGGTGCATTGCAAACTGCTTTCTGCCTAACAAAAACACACCCCAGTGGGAATTATACAACAACACGCTGCCACCTGATGGTAATCTGCATTCTGTCCGGTAACACACAGAACAACAGCACATCATAGTGGTGAACACAGGCATCTGCTCAACAGAGACTGAGAAGTCAAAAGTAGGAGACCAACTAACACATACCCAAGCTGTAATCTCTACCAACAACTACAAATGTATCTGCTCTAATACACAGACTTGCCTTTTAAACAGTTGAACTACATCAATAGTTATCTACAGCAGTCAGCCCCAGCTGGAGGGTGTAAATAAACTGAAGGCTCTAAAGGAGATTTCCCCCCCCAGCAAGATATAACCTGGACTGTATTATGTAAATGGGAATCACGCCAAATGCCACTGTCAAGATTATTAATGATCTTCTAGAAAAGCTACCAATTTTAGCAATGCATGCTAAGGGGGTCTCAAGTCTCAATCGTCTAGGCGGAAGCATTTGTAGTTTATTAGCTTTCACTTTACAGCCATATTATAAAGACCCCAAAGCCTGGATTTGGCTTCCTGGAGAGTCGCCACTTTCCATTAGCATCAAGAATTGTACTAGGCATGGCTGCCACCTCTCCCCCTTATTGTTTGCACTTGGAATAGAGCTGCTGGCACATATGCTAAGGGCTGATCTGGACATAAATGGTGTGGTGGTAGGGCATCACCTTCTATCTTGCTTGCTTCTATTCCGATGACCTGTTATGTACGTTGACCGATCCTATGGTGTCAGTCCCAGCTCTACTCTGGGCACTGGAAAGCTTCAGTTCTGCCTCGGGGCTGAAGTTGAATCTGGATAAGTCGGAAGTCTTAGGCATTGCCCTAACAAAACAAGAACTGGAGCATCTCAGACAAAAATATCAATTTAAACGGCCAAACACATTAGATATCTGGGTGTAAATATCACTAATTCAATCCCGAGCATTGATAAGGCAAACTATCCCCCTTTATATCAAAACATTTACAAAGCTATGCTGACCTTGATGAAGGGTAGGATTTCATGGCTAGGCCGCATAAATGTGGTTAAAATGAGTATATTGCCCCCCTTACTCTATTTATTCTGCCCGCTACCCATTTTAGTGCTGCCCCAACAACTGGACAAACCAGAATTGCTAGGCGCATGTTGTATAAACACAAACTCAAAGACGTTTTTTTCCTGCCCAAATTTGAAGTTTTACTTCAAAGTGGCTCAACTGGCTTGGATTCCTTTGGCACACTCAACCCAACACCAGCCCTTATGGGTGTGCCTAGAAAATAATGAAATGTCTCCATGCTCATGGGATAGCTTGGTGTGGATGCCTAGGCCCCATCTGCTTTTGGGAAAGAGTGATCATCACTGCATTAAGTTAACATTAAATATTTGGAACTGGACATGATTTATTGACTGTAAAGGCAGTGGCTCCCCACTCAGGTTTACCCTCTACCTTATTGTTAACCTCCATGTTTTGGCGGAAATCACTGGGCTTTTTGAGATTAAGGTCCTGGTACAATAATGACAAATTGATGAGTACTGCTGAACTAAGTGACCGACTCCAGCTCCCACCCAAGGAATACTTAAATTTCCTCAAACTATACCTTCATGTAAACATGCTGGGGATAAAGCATGGGGCTCCAAGGGCAAACTGGCTTGTTAAAATCTGTGAGTTGTTCCTTCTTTCAAAAAATATGGCTATTCTGCTATACAATACTTTTAACATAGACACTCAAGAGAGAAAGCAGAAATATATGATCTTGTGGGAGAAAGACTAGGGAGCAGGACTGCTGGTCCTCTTCATGGGGACTCTTATCTAAGGGTTCATACAACTACAGTATCCTGGAGACGTCTTTAAAGGAACTACACAGGACATACATAGCACCTAATAGCATCCATAGATGGAATCCTAGTGCAAACCCAGCTTGCTTCTGTGGGTCCCCGGAGGTAGGTACATTCTTTCACATCTGGTGGACATGCCCTTTAGTGCAGAAACTCTCGGCAGAAGTTTTTATGTTAGCTTCCTCGCTAGTACGCTCCCAATTTAAACCGGATACGGAAATAGCTCTATTGGGTGCTCCTGCAGGCTCTCTCCCTTCCCCTCAGAACAAATTATTACAATTCCTCATGCTAGTGATGAAAATTCATAGAGCTAGACAGTGGAAAAGCAAGGAGCTTAGCTCACAGGCAGTGGTGAGGATCTGACATTAGAGTGGTCAACAATGATCCTGGGAGGTCTACTGGCACACAATACACCCGCTCCCCCCCCCCCCACACACACCTTTTTTATTTCTCTTTTTATTTTATTTTGTATTAGTTATTTTGTATTTTTTATGCATTCTCTCCCTCTACGAGTGTGAAACACTTAGCTAATAGGCAATCCCCATAACATCTTAGTGAAAAACACCATAATATGCTCAGATTGGGTACTAGTCTTCTATGGTTTCAGTGTACTTTTGCTATGAATGAGATGTGTTAATAGTTAATCCTTCATAGATTGTACTTGTAAAAGATATAACTCACCCTATTGTACCTATTGATGTGCTCATATTGTCTGCAAATGATGTTATATGGCGTTGATAATATGGCTAATAAAAAGTTTTGAGACAAAAAAAAAGTGACAGCAATAAAATTCGCGCTTTCAGAGCTCATTGCGACCCTTTCCCCCCCCCCCCCCCCGCTCTACTTTGCCGGCTTTGCGATTAGCTCATTGCAGGCGTCGGCCGACGCGCAACTTTCATGCCTCGGAATGTGCGCGTTCTGCCCACTCTCTGCCCACTCTCTCTCTCCCGTGTCTCTTTGCCCCCTCTTTCTCCCCTGGGTTTTTTCCCCCCTTATCTCCCTCCCCCTGTGTCTTTTCCCCCTCTCACCCCATGTGTCTCTTTCCCCCCACTCCCTCCCTTGTTTCTTTTTCTACCCTCTCCTCCCTCTCCCTCCCCTGTGTCTATCTGTCCCCTCTCCCTCCTTTTTGCTTCTGTTTTCATTTGCGGGTGGGAATTCATTTGCGGACCTGGGAAATTGTTAATTTTCCCCAAGCCCGAAATGTGTTTCCGATTTACTGTCTTAAAAAAAAATTGTTTTCCTCTCTTAGACGTTTTCAGGCCCCCAAAAACGCCAATAAAATATCAAACTATCTTGCAACCTCACTTACCGGCTCCCTGCCTCTCTCTATGTGAGGTTGTAAATATTTTTTTTTATTAATTGGCGTCTTTTTGCGGTCATCCAAGTTACGGGCTTGAAAAAAATGGAGGCTGTTAAATCCATAATTTTTTTGAAGCCGGTAACTCGTAAGCCGTTTGGAGCCTCTACCCACCTCAAGCCATTCACGTACGGGCCTCACTATGTCGCTCATAGCAAGGCCAGCCCCCGTAAAACCCGTAACTTTTGGGCCATGCAATAAGCGCCTTCAGCATTAGCGCTCATTGCGCATACGCAAGCCCGATTTACATAGCGTTACCAACAAACTATTACAAAGCTTTATTTAAAAAATCTTCCTCTAACATGTCTGGCAACGTCTCTAGCAACCAGTTTCACATCTTAAAGAACTAAAAAATCACATTATCAACATATATTTTATAAAAAATATATATTTACTAGCGAATTGCCCGTCAAAAAATGACGGCAATGAAATTGTAAGGTAGCTAATGCTGTTTGGTGTGTAATAATGAAATATGTAATACATGAAAATGAATATACTTTACCTATTTTGAAGCATTGTGTTGAAGAGCTGCAATCTGTTTTGATGTTGCTGCAGCATTAGTGGTGTGGAGCTGCTGTGTAAGCGTGCTGAATGTGTGCAGTGTAATACTGTGCGTGCTCGAGACCAAACCATTAGCGTAGTCGTGTACTTCCGCATTGGCGTAAAATGGCGGGTAATGTGTGGTATGCATCTTAGCGGAATATCCGTAGGTCTTTTGTGGTGTTTTGCGAGTTTGTTGTGGTGTTTTGCGTGTTTAGAGTGCTGTAGCCTCGTGTCTAAACTCTTTTATTTTGATGTAAATGAAGGTGTAAGTTGCTTTTTTTGAGGTCCTGGATGCTCCCTCTTGCTGTAGGTAAGCTTTTTATGTATGTGCTGTGTGTATTTATTGTGTTTTGAATTTTGTAATATTCGCGAGTTGCGTCCGAGTGTTGCAAGGTCGTTATGTGTGTTAACGTGTCTCGTATGTTGTTTGCGTTGCGAGGTAAAGTTTGCGAGGGTCGTAGTTCTTGTGTCGTGTTGTTTGCGTTGCGACGTAAAGTTTGCGAGGGTCGAAGTTGCTGGCAAGGAGCGCCTAGCAAGCAGACACACATCATGGAACGTCTACTTGCAGCAGCGTGGGACACTGGTAGTATTAAGCCACTCTAAGGTCAACATTTTGAAATATGGCACCCCATAAGAGAGAACAAGAAGAGAGGGGAGGTCACACAAGGTGAAAGTATGTTAGTCTGGGGACTTCTTTGAATTTAGTGAAGTGAACATTTTATATGACAATTAGACTATGGATGCAAATATTTTGTTAAATCAAGATTTTTATATAAAAAATGCCGGTTGATAACTCCTAAATCCCATAATCTAATTCTTCAGTGTTAAATTGCTGCTTGGGTCATTTATCAAGATATTGCCTAATATCTTGATATACAATGCTATATATGTTCTTGTGTAAACTGCATATCTCTCCAGCTATAAATATAACAGTACTGGGTCGTGTTTCTTCTTGATATATCCCAATCTTCTTAAGATCTTTGATAAAAAGTAGAAAAACTGACTTCTCCTTAGGTAGTATGCCGCTCGTAGACCCACTAAATAGTATTGTGATTATGTTATGGTTTATGAATCTCTGGTTTTCTTCCCAGCCTTAGGACCTCATATATCCTTCCAATTTGGAGAGGGCTCTCTTTTGTCACATTTTGGCTAACACATAATAGGGGGGTGTTGATATAGTGCATTACATGTATTAAAAATTGCTTACAATGTTGACGTTATATGGGAGTATACCAAATGGTCAGTGATCCGTCGGATGGCATTATTTATCCATTATGAGCTTAATCAAAGTCATACTTCATACTGATGATGTCACCCAATATGGATCAATGCAGCTTGAATACGTTTCTGCAATTCCTATCACATATTAAGGCTTCTCCTGGGTTGATACCATAGAAATGCTGTATGAGCTTAAATATAACTCATGTATATATACAACTGTCATATAGGCTAAAATACAACTGCCTATGGGCTTTAATGTCTTTGGTATGTGCCCCAAATATATGGAATAACTCCAAAATTCTGTATTCTGTATGCTTTTATACTACTGCCATATCCAGCTGATAAGTGATCCCATTCACTTTCATAGAGATAATTACATTAGAACATGATGTACTTTCCCACCAAAGGGATTTGCATAAATAAGAAAAATGGACAACTAAATGGCAGATGAGATTTAATATGAATAAATGTAAAGTTATGCATTTGGGAAGGAAAAATTATATGCAATTTATAGTCTTAATGAAGTAAATCTAGGGGTATCAGATATTGAAAGGGATTTGGGAGTGCTTGTTGACAACCACCTACGTAACAGTGCTCAAAGCCAAGCAGCATCTGCAAAGGCAAATAAACTATTAGCATGGATTTTAGTGGATTTGATAGATAACTTTAAAAAGTGATTGGATTTGAGGGGGTGTGGCCAACCTTCATAGCGGAGAGACGTGCTTCGAAGGAGCTCCATCTGCAGCCAAAAAATGTGGCTAAAATAACCCTCAAACTTGGCAGTACAGCCCCCCTAACAAGGTCAACTAAGTTACAACTAATGGCTGGAGATCATTTTAAGTCCCCCTGGGCCAGAATCAGAAACTCCTGGAGTGGCCCTGGGTGAGCATTCATGCTGACTCTATCTCTGGTCCAGGGGAGTAAAACACCTGCGGTATACCTCACTGGCGCCCCAAAACCGGGGGAAGGAGGAGGGAGTAAGTCCAGCAGAGGAGCGGACGCAGCAAAGAGGTGGCTACAGGGGGGTAAGATCGTTCCCCTGGCAGTGGAGGCTCGCAGTGACAGAGCATGAGGAGGAGGTCATCTTCCCCCACATGGTGGACGCACCCGGTAGGGGTACTACATTTGGGAAACTTCTCAGCAGTCAGGGGCGCTCTCATAACAGGGAAAGGTGGGATAACCCTAAGCAGAGCCCAGAAAGATAACCCAGTGACATAATGAGGAGTCATTAAAGGAGAGTGGGGAAGTGCTCCGTTCTTGTCCAGCAGGGGTTTCCTGCCAAAGATATGGCGGCCTTCTTAGGCTCCTCCAAAGCAAGTAACATCATTGCCTGAATGCCTTGCCACAGTGGTCCACGGGTTGGACTTACCCAGTGGAGGCTTCCCGCCAAAACCACAGCTGCCATCTTTGGTCCCACTCATAAAGACAATGAACTGATTACAGTACTAGGGCTGAGATCCCCCATGCTGGGCCCACATATACAGGGGGACTAATATACTGGCTAAATATGAACAACAACTAAGGAGTCCTATCCTCAATAGCCAATCCTGGATACAGCATTTCTTAAATCTTATATCCTAATATTGACAATGGAAGAAAAGAAAAGGGACCCTTTTAATAGTGTACACCTATGAATCTCAATAATGTAAGAGACCCAGTTGATTAAAAGTTAGCTTTTAATAATTTACTTAAAAATGGTTGCTTACAAAAGCTAAAAATATAGACGCTGCAATATGAAGCAGGAGATGGAAAAGGATAAGGGGATATATTATTGAACTATGATAGGCATATATACTCCTTTTAAATGTTGTCTTTGAGGTGCTGGAAAGTGCTGTGATTCTAAAGTGCTGTTATAAAAGTGCTATGATAAAGTGTTGAGAGTGCGTGCAAAACAAATTTGGTTTTGCCTTATTAAATAAATATTGCTTGTGTAGACTTGAATACAATCGTGGTAGATTGTATATGTAAAGTGCTGGATTATGCTATATTGCAGGAGTATGAGACTGCCTGATATTTGATTGCAGTATATCCCCTATTGTATTCCTTTAGTTCCCTTTAGGTTAAACTCCTGTTAGGAGTTGACCAGTTACCGTCATACCTGGGATATCCCCAAAGCCCAACAAACCTGAAATAACGACATGACACCAATCTGGGTATAAAAACTGTCCACAGCTTCTTTATTAGACTTAACAGGTAAAACCAAAACCAAATTTTAATTAACCAATATACCAACTAGTGCTTGCCCGCCCTACTTAGCCTAAAACCCCTCAGGGGACCCCGTGCACCTAGAGGCTCCTCCTCCTTCACCAACGTAGGAGGGCAAGCACTACCGCCCCCTGCTGTGACATACAAAACACGTACCATATACCTTACAAAACTTTTATGCATGTTTTTTTATATTTATTTATTTATTTATTTTTTGAATAACATTCCAAGATAGCGAAACAAGAGGGAGGGAGGGTGGAAACTAACCTACAGCTTCAGCTTAGGCTCATGTGTGCTCACTGCTACACGCATCCCTTTAAGAAACCTCTGCTGAAACCCCTCCTCTCTCCCCTCTCTCCAATCAGAAACCACTCCTATCCTTTGCTTCCTTCTCTGGTCACCACCCACTCCCCTTCCACTTTGCTCTGCCGTGGGTTCATTGACCAGTTACCGTCATACCTGGGATATCCCCAAAGCCCAACAAACCTGAAATAACGACATGACACCAATCTGGGTATAAAAACTGGCCACAGCTTCTTTATTAGACTTAACAGGTAAAACCAAAACCAAATTTTAATTAACCAATATACCAACTATTGCTTGCCCGCCCTACTTAGCCTAATACCCCTCAGGGGACCCCGTGCCCCTAGAGGCTCCTCCTCCTTCACCAACGTAGGAGGGCAAGCACAACCACCACAAACGCACGTCACGTGCGTTCCGCCACCGAAGCTATGGCCCTTGCAATGCTGTCCTTAATTGCATAAATAAACAAATTCAACCCAATTGGATTTAAGTGCACCCCATCTTTCATAAAATATCCCTCAACGTCAACTATCTCAAAGTCAACGTGCCTTATGGAGATCCCTACATGCCTCCTAATGAAACTCGACATTGCCTTGTTGACTCGCTTCCTACACCTGTCCATCGTTGCCCCCATCCATGGGAGCCCTCCTGTATCATTTCTGACCATACTATCACCAAACCCGGGAAGAGAGCCAACAAGCGCTCTATATCACGCTTCATTATCCTGATCAACTCCTTGATTGGCATGTTGCCTAAGTCATTACCCCCAGCGTGAACAAACAACACTTCGGGCCCCTCAAACATTCTGGCATACCCCGCTATATGCTCCACCAGCTTGTGCCACTTAAGCCCTCTAACCCCCAACCACCGGAGTGACACCCGATCTGAAGGGAATCCCAGCTGCAAACCTCCATCCTTGATCCCAGCCTCCTTCCTGGTCCAGTAAATATACGAGTGACCCGTGAGCCACACCTGCCAGGTGGAACCTGTCATAAAGAAAGCCTTAGTTACCAGTCACTAACTCTGGCCGAATATATGACCTGAAGCTATTAGACCCCCATCTACCTATTCTCTTAACCCAGTCATCCCCCATACCTGACCCTGCTGCCTCAGTTGCTGCCCCTATCCTAAACGAATGCGACCCAAACTGTGATGGTGTTAACCCAATTCTACCCAATGTTAACTTGAGAACGGAAATGAACTGGAACTGAGATAAAGGACTCCCATCCTCGTGCATTAGGAAGGAACCCTGCTTCTTACCTCTAACTACCCTTAAACTAGTTACTAATTTACAAGGGCAGACTGAGAATGAAATAGGATGCAAACAAATGGCAGACCCCTTACCATAAATGTCGGTCTTCGACCGCCTAACCCATATAACCAGTGAATGACCCAAATCTTCTACATCCTGATCCTGAAGACCTCCCATAACTGTCTTGTTTCGGCTTACCAGTTCGCTAATCCGAAACGCCCCAAAGAAAGCGAGCGAAAACGCTGTCTGAAACAATAGCGTCTCGTACTCAGATTTGCAAAAATACACCTAGCTCGCCATATAAGGATTGCAAAACTGCAAATGATATAGGCCTCCTCACATCCTTTCTTTTGGTCCCCCGTCTCATTCCCTTTAAAGCCTGCCTCACACAGAATTTTTTTGTGACGTCTGGCCTCCCCTGCAGCTTCAACATGAAGGCCAGGGCTGTTATCTTCCTACCTACCACGGACGGGGATATCCCCCGCTCCTGGCACTGCAGCATGAACGCGATGAGGGTACTCAGATCATTTATCTCACCGCCACTCTTTCTGGCTAAGTCTTCCCCAAAAGCTTCCCACTCCAGCCACACTTTCTTATAACCCCTCCATGTGGTTGGTGCCAGCGAATTCTTTATCAACTCCCCTAGCTCCACGCTCCCATGTTCCATAAGTGGCGTGGTAACGGGATTCCTGTCTCGGACGCCGCTGGAGCCACCTGCCGGAAACGATCCCACTGTGACCGGGACAACGCATCTGCTATCACATTTTGAACCCCAGGAACATGCTTAGCCCTAAAGTTAATGTTACACTGTGTAACGGAACCCATCACTGTTTTACCCTGTTTTATGGTTATTTAATTCTTGGTTAAAATATGATCCTACTGTTATATTATATGTATGTTGGTTGATGCTCTGCAGGATATTAGCTTAGACTATTGCAGACACCTAGCAGAATACATAATCCTATTAGGGTCTCCTAGAGGCAGGAGAGCCCTATTGTGTAAAGTGTTCACATTGTGAAAGATGGAACAAAGAGAAGCATTATCTTATCAATGTCTGTTATTGTATCAAAGTAGCCGGCTAGTCCCTGGGAGGTGTGACCCCACCTATTGTTCTCTCTATGTGTACTGTGTGGCCAAATATGGGCATGTGTATTACCTGTGGCCAAAGAGATGTATGAATATTTCTGTACAACAAAATAAAGTCAGTATTTATTTGACTCCCAAATTGTGTGCAATATGGGAGGTCGGGAATGGTGAGACTGTAGTGCTTCTTGGATATTTTACTGTATACCAGCGGAGATATTGGACTGCGTGTTCCAGCTCTGTTACATTTGGTGTCAAGTGGCGGAATTGTTCCCACGGTCAGAAGGACAGCTACAGGAGACACCATTCCGTGGAGTACAAATTGAGGGCAACGCTAGTATACGTACAGCGCCCCTGGCTACAGCAGGATGGAACCGGCTAGTTTTCGGACAGCGTTCCATCATGAGGAGGAGGAGGCGGCCGTGGACTACAGGGATGCAGAAAGAAAGGAACTCATGGTTACAGTACCTCTTATTGCCCCACAGACTGAATTTGGAAGAGAACTCCAAAGCAGACTGGCCATTTTCCCAGGTATGCTTCCCATAAAAACCTTGGAATGGTTAATGACAGATGTCCACAAATACATAATGGAAAAGCAGCGGGCACGGGAGCGGTCCATCTTGGGAGCTGCTAACCCACCTCCCACCATTAACCCCGCCCCAGCACTGCGTTCGGGTGGTGGGAACTACCAAACCCCTCCACGGTGCATCAGGTGCCACACGTGAAACCAGCAGGGCCACATGCAGAGAGACTGTCCCAGAAACAGAAACCGCTCCACGTGGAATACTCCAACTAATTCTCCTCCCCAGCGACAGTGTGTACCCCAGGGGGCCGAAGGTGTCGTCCTTCCCCCCCAGCGGCAGTGTGTACCCCAGGGAGCTGAAGGTGTTGTCCTTCCTCCCCAGCGACAGTGTGTACCCCAGGGAGCTGAAGGTGTCGTCCTTCCTCCCCAGCAGCAGTGTGTACCCGAAGGGGCCGAAGGTGTCGTCCTTCCCCCCCAGCGGCAGTGTGTACCCCAGGGAGCCGAAGGTGTCGTCCTTCCTCTCCAGCGGCAGTGTGTACCCCAGGGAGCTGAAGGTGTCGTCCTTCCTCCCCAGCGGCAGTGTGTACCCCAGGGAGCTGAAGGTGTCGTCCTTCCTCCCCAGCGACAGTGTGTACCCCAGGGAGCAGAAGGTGCCGTCCTTCCTCCCCAGCGGCAGTGTGTACCCCAGGGGGCCGAAGGTGTCGTCCTTCCCCCCCAGCGGCAGTGTGTACCCCAGGGGGCCAAAGGTGTCTTCCCTTCCCCCCAGCGGCAGTGTGTACCCCAGGGAGCAGAAGGGGCCGTCCTTCCTCCCCAGCGGCAGTGTGTACCCCAGGGAGCTGAAGGTGTCGTCCTTCCTCCCCAGCGACAGTGTGTACCCCAGGGAGCAGAAAGTGTCGTCCTTCCTCCCCAGCGACAGTGTGTACCCCAGGGGGGCGAAGGGGTCGTCCTTCCCCCCCAGCGGCAGTGTAAATCCCCAGGGAGCTGAAGATGTCGCCCTCTCCCCCCAGCGACAGCTTACCCTAACAAGGGGAGACACCAATCTCCCAGACGGCGCAGATGGGACCAAGGTCTCTGTGCCTGACCTACCGGGATGCTGGACAGCCTGTCCAGATCCCCAACTACTCTCACTGGGACAACCAGAGGAGGGGATAAGTACAAATTCCCCTCCCCAGCTAACTCCTAATGTGGCCCCAGGGTTAACAGAGGAAATGTTAACCCCCACTGACCCCCACCTTTCCCTGGCTACTGAGCCGGAATATGTCCCAAGTACCCCAGCAGAAGAGCTGACAGTGGGGCAGAGTGCAGTCGGCCTCTGCCCTCCCTTTGTCCCTTGTACAGAGCAGGAGGTCCAGCAGGTTATACCAGCAGAAGAGCTGGCATCAGGGCAGAGTGCCGCTGGCCTCTGCCCCTCAAGTCCCCTCAGCGTGTTGCCCCATCACCACAGCGAAAAATCCAGGTGCCTGGTTAGACTTCCCCCCAAAGGGGAGATATGTGACCAAGTGCCCTTCACCACTTTGTCTTGGAGAGGACTGTTTGCCAGCCTTCTGCCCTGCGACTATGGCCCTGGGACATATTGCCCTTCAAACACAGTATTCGGCCATACCAGAGTGTATGTCACTCATTCTGGCCCTTTACATACAGGGGGGTCATTCGGTACTTGCCCTGTGTGAACCATGATACCACAGATAGCTATGCCATGGAGCCCATTCATATAATGAAATACTATGGGAAAGACTTTAGCTACATGGCCATTGAACTGTGTGAAGAGGATCTGAGCGCTATTCGGTAGTTTTGTGCGCTCAGATCCCAGCTATCTGGGGATATGTGAAATGTGAGTCAATGTGAATTGCAGTAATGCTGATGGGTTGTCAAACTAGAGAATTGACCAACAAATACTTTTGTCCGGACATCCCCAGGCCGATCCGTTGGGATCAGACCGTGTATGCCGGCTTATGGTCACGGGGGAGGTGTGTAACGGAACCCATCACTGTTTTACCCTGTTTTATGGTTATTTAATTCTTGGTTAAAATATGATCCTACTGTTATATTATATGTATGTTGGTTGATGCTCTGCAGGATATTAGCTTAGACTATTGCAGACACCTAGCAGAATACATAATCCTATTAGGGTCTCCTAGATGCAGGAGAGCCCTATTGTGTAAAGTGTTCAAATTGTGAAAAATGGAACAAAGAGAAGCATTATCTTATCAATGTCTGTTATTGTATCAAAGTAGCCGGCTAGTCCCTGGGAGGTGTGACCCCACCTATTGTTCTCTCTATGTTTACTGTGTGGCCAAATATGGGCATGTGTATTACCTGTGGCCAAAGAGATGTATAAATATTTCTGTACAACAAAATAAAGTCAGTATTTATTTGACTCCCAAATTGTGTGTCGTCCAATATGGGAGGTCGGGAATGGTGAGACTGTAGTGCTTCTTGGATATTTTACCGTATACCAGCGGAGATATTGGACTGCGTGTTCCAGCTCCGTTTCACACTGCATGCACCTAAGAACCAACTGTCTGATCAATCTTATCACCGGCAGAGAGGAAGCCGACAGTGAATTGACCGCCTTAACCACCCCCATGTTGTCACAATGAAATATCAGCTGCTGGTCTCTAAGCTGATCCCCCCAAATAAACATTGCGATCACTATAGGAAAGAGTTCTAGGAATGCCAAATTTTTAGTTAGCCCTATTGCAAGCCAATCCGGCGGCCACTGCTCAGCGCACCATTGCCCCTTTAAATAGGCCCCGAATCCGACGCTACTGGCTGCATCCGTAAAAAGGTCTATCTCCGAGTTGCTGACGGGAACTGCCGGGATAAAACATCTCCCATTAAAAGAATCCAAGAACCTTAACCACACTTCTAAATCCTCCTTAATATCCATGGTGACCCTAATAAAGTGATGAGGCTGCTTAACCCCCGCAGTCGCCAACGACAAGCGCCTAGAAAATATCCTTCCCATAGGAATTATCCGACAGGCAAAGTTTAACTTTCCTATCAGAGACTGAAGAGCCTTAAGGGTAACTTTCCGGGCTCCCCGTGTTTCCTCCACTCTGGCCCTTAGATCGGTTATTTTATCGTCCGGCAGCCGACACTCCAACCTCCCTGAATCAATTGTAATCCCCAGGAAGCTAAGAACTGTACATGGACCCTCTGTCTTTACTCTCGCAATAGGGATCCCGAAGTCTTTCGCTACGGACATGAACACGTCCATCAGATCCCCACATACCTGAGAACCCCCCTGTCCGACAAAAAGGAAATCGTCTAAATAATGGACTAGGGACTTGGATCCTGACTTGACCTGTACAACCCATTGAACAAAGGAACTGAAAGCTTTAAAATACGCGCATGATATAGAGCATCCCATAGGCAAACACAAATCGACGTAATAGTTGCCTTGAAAGTGGCAACCTAGTAGATGCTGACTCACCGCGTTTACCGGAAGCAATCTGAAAGCAGACTCAATGTCTACCTTTGCCAATAGGGCGCCCCTGCCTGCTAACCGAACAAGCTTTAAGGCCTGATCAAATGGGGTGTACCTAACCGCCGACAAGTCCTTATCAATCTCATCATTAACCGATCCCCCCTTGGGGTAAGAAAGGTGATGTATAAGCCTGTACGTGCCAGGCTCCTTTTTTGGAACCACGCCTAATGGCGATAACCTTAAGTTTGGGACGGGCGGCTCCCGAAAGGGGCCAGCCATCCGTCCCAAAGCTAGTTCTTTTGAAATCTTTTCCTTAACGATGCCGGGAAACTGACCTGCCGATTTTAAATTAGTGGGAACGAACAATAGCTCAGGAAAAGTCTTAAAAGGAATAGAGAAACCGCCGTCAAAACCATCACGGATCAACTCCGCCTTTTTAGCGTACCCTCTACGCCTACCGTACATTTTTAACCAAGGAAGCATCCTTTCTAGCCTGATCGGCGTTCTCGCCTTTGGAAACGGGCTCAGACTGCCCTGCAGTTCCGCGCAATTTCTTGAAACACCGGAACAATGGGTGTGGATGCCCGCATTCCGAACACTCGTGCCTGAATCTGCAGGCAGATCCCCATTTGCATGAACTTGTTGTATAGGAAACAACATCCCTTCCTAACCGAGCTGGTGACCTGCTGCTGCCTATTACTGGACCCACGAAAGGACTGAGCCGCTCTGAGTGGGGTGACTATCTTCATCCATATGCCTACCTCCCTATCATCCCATCTCATTTCCTCCCTAACCGCCATCCTCTGCCTGAACTGTTCGTCGTATGCCCACCAGGCCATCCCCCCGTATGTCCTATGGATGCTGTCTATTTCGTCCTGGTAGCAGAATAGTGCACAGCAATATTCTGGCTTCCTTTCCCCTTGCCAAGATTGCGAATGCTTGCAACCAATTCGCGAAGGTTTTTGGGATTCTCCTAAACCTACGCTTACTCTCATCCTCTTCTTTTTTGCCCTCATCCCGGGATGAGTCCTCCTTAACCTCAAAATACTGATCCAGCGGCAGCAAGGAAAATATTTCTATAAACTCCCGCTTCCATATTCTATCTTTTAGCTCCTGAGCTACGTGAACTCCCAGAGGGCCTATCCTGCAGAGGGTGGGGGCTGCTAGCGCCGTATCTGCTACCACGATAGATGCCGAGTCACTCTTACCTGTTTTCTGGCTCTCCCCCGCCCTCTCTGCCTGCCCCCTTCCTGCATCTACCAGAGTTGCTGGGACCCATGCCTGCGCCGCTGACTTCCCACCTTCTAACTTAGACAACACAGTCCTCAGGAGCTCTACTATAGTGTCTGATTGTGTTCCTTGTATTGATTGTGCTGTGTGTGTGCATGAGCCGTGTGCAAGGCACTCACCTCCAGAGTTAGGTGTTGCGGCTTTCCTGCACAACTCCGCCGGGATAGCATCCCACCGTGCGGCAACTGAACTTGATGGGTTGTTGTCGCCACTCCGCCAGCGTGTTGCTGCCGCTCGTGCTGATGACATCTGTGAACCTGTATAAAAGGCTGAGGACCTATGTGATTGGTACACATGAGACATTCCTTGCCTCCCCCCCAAGGCCCTTTCCAGCCTGTGGGGCTCATCCCTGCCACTCCTCCTGCAGTGTAATTTCTGTGAGGTCTCCTCTCGCCGCCTTCCACTCCTGATCCTAACCCTAGTTCTACCAGGGGAGTAGCTTCTGCCTTGCCTTCCTCCATCTACTACCCCACTCTCCGACCTCTCGTCTGGGGATGAAGTGTCATACCTCCCACACTGCTCGTCGCTCTCTGCGTCCTCCAAATACCCTGCAGCTGCCACTCCAGCCCTGGGCTCTATAGAAACTTCTCTCCTTGCCTGGCTTACCCGGCTACCAGGCCCCTCCACTAGTGGGGCCCTTTTGCGCCCATTCCCAGCTTGGGTTCTAGCCTGTAACCCCTTACCGCCTGGCCTTGTTGTGACAGGGTTAACCCGCCCCTCCCCATCAGGTTGTCTGTCCCCTGGGCTCCTCTGGGTGCTGAATAATCCATCTGACTGGGGGGATGCCTGCTGCTGGCTCCTAATTCTCTGTTCTAGTGCCCTGGCTCCCCCCCCCCCCCGGGGAGCTCCCTTCCCAGGCCTATGACCCCCCTGCTCCTAGTGAGCATACCCACCACCCTGGGTTGTGGCTGGTCCACACCCCCAGGTGGCACTGCCTCTTCCTGGGCTTGCTGCCTCTCAGACCCAGCATCAGACCTCACTGCTGCGGCTGACCCAGTGCCTGTGATGATCACAGACCTCAGATCCCGCGGGACCCATAACTCACCCTTCCTGATGTCAGCGCCGTCCCTGCTGGCCTCCGCCGTCCTCCGCCGAGCCGCCGGAAGTGAGGCTGACGTCACTTCCGGTCGCGCCATTCCTTGCTGCCGGGCCGCCGGAAGTGACGCTGACGTCACTTAAAGGTCGCTCCATTTTCATCCCGCCGAGCTTCCTGGAGCCACGTGCCAGCTCCTGCTGCCGGACCACATGTTGTGCCTTCTCAGCAACTCCCAACCGGGGTGCCTCTTCGCCCGCGACTTCCCTCCAGGCCCAGCATCATTCAGACCAGCAGGAGGGACCGGCTGGCTCACTGAAGGGGCTGATGGACCAAGGCTCAGTCTTGCCGGAGGCCTGGTTCTTCTGGACGGACGATGCCAGGCCTCTTGAGGTAGGATGGCCGAGGTGGATGGGGGAGAGGGAGATAGGTGAAGGAGGGGGGATACAGGAGGAGGGAAAGGGGGGGAATTGGGGATATCAGGGGATGGTTCCCTACTATAAATAGGAGGAGGGGTAGGTGGAACCATAGAGGGAGAACTATCCCTAGCAGGGGTAACTCTGGGGATGGAGGCCACTAACGCTGACAGCCAATCCTGGCCTTTTTCAGCTGCAGCCTCCCTAATCTGACCTAGCAGAGACTCCATGTCTGCAGATGACATTATGGGTAAATGGGGGATATTAGACTGTCACACTACTCACAACTAACCTACAGCTTCAGCTTAGGCTCATGTGTGCTCACTGCTACACGCATCCCTTTAAGAAACCTCTGCTGAAACCCCTCCTCTCTCCCCTCTCTCCAATCAGAAACCACTCCTATCCTTTGCTTCCTTCTCTGGTCACCACCCACTCCCCTTCCACTTTGCTCTGCCGTGGGTTCATGACTAGATTGCTCAGGGGCCTTTCTTAGGTATTGGGCGTTTAAGTATATCACTGTGTCCCTGATAGTCTGTTTGTCTCTGTAACGGAACCTATCACTGTTTTACCCTGTTTTATGATTATTATGGTTAAAATATGATCCTACTATTATACTGCATGTATGTTGGTTTATGCTCTGCAGAATATTGGCCCAGACTAGTGCAGACCTTGGCATGGGAGATAATCCTGTTACAGATAAGGAAGTCTCTTGTATAAACTGTTTTCATTCTCAGATAAGAACAAAGAAGGATGATCTAATTAATGTCTGATTGTATCCAAGTTGCCAGGTAGCCTCAGGGAGGTGTGTCTCACCTATTGTCCCTCTATGTGTATTGTGTGGCCAACTATGGGGGATATGTGAAATGTCTGTGTGTTATGTGTAAAAGATACTTTTACTAACTTTTAAACCCCTGGTCTGATTCATGCCATTTTTTAATATGTTGTTCCCCTGGGTGAGAGCTATTGAACGGCGCTGGACTGTACCCCCTGTTTTTGGGGTACATCCAGAATGTGGTTAAAATTGTGTCTGTTTTAATTGTGTTACCTGTTATCTGAGGGGAGGAGACGTGGGGGTTGAACCATGTATATAATTGGCTGTTGTGATAATTATGTGGGTGTAGCCCTTCAGAGGGCACCATTGCATTAAAGGAGATCCCCTGTCATTAAAGAGTACTACTTGACCCTTCAAAAAGTAGCCTCGTCTCGTTATTGGAGGGGATCACTATATCATACTGGGGATTGCTATGCGCTGCATACTCCCTGGGAGCTTTAAGCTAGGGCGGTTGTGGAGTCTGTGGTGGTGGTGGTGTCCAGTGCGGTGCTTGTAGGCCTCTACGCAAACTAGGACGCGTCCATCAATGGAGGTACCCGGTCGGGGTGCCAGTAGATCCGTTACATTGGCTGGCAGTGGTAGGATGGCGTCCTAGTAAGAGGAAAAGCAGCACGGAGACACCGGTAACGTTTGGAGTTACAAATTGAGGGCAACGCTAGTATCCGTACAGCGCCCCTGGCTACAGCAGGATGGAACCGGCTAGTTTTCAGACGGCGTTCCAGGATGAGGAGGAGGAGGTGGCCGCGGACTACAGGGATGCAGACAGAAAGGAACTCTGGTATGATGCCCTGGAAGATGCCCAATGGCGGCGAGGTGAGAGTCTCCCCAGTGATGAGCAGCGGCTACAGAAGCGTGTGGCGATGCGGATGTATCTATTGGGAGAGCAGCCCCTGGATGAGTGGGTGACAAGACTAGAGACCCTGGTATGGCGAGAGCTCTGGCTAGACAACTCATACCAGGCCCTCTGGGGGCATACCGTTCGACTTACCCCCTGGACGTCTGAACACGACTTACCGGAGGGGGATGATTATGATGGCCCGGGTTTATTATGGGATGCCTTGGAGGACGACATTGATCTTGGCAGCACGGAGGGGTCTAGGTTTTGGGACATCTACGACTACCGGATGGGCATGTATGTCTGGGATGACGAAGGCGAGGTGAGCAAAGACATGACCCACCTGGTAACGAGAGAGTGGGAGCTGGAGCAGGACTACCAACACCTGCTCAGCTTCGTGCAGCCCCAACCTACTCGACAAGCAGAACCAGACTTCATTGACTGGTCCTGGGATGACCTCCAGATGGCAGGTAGAGATGGGACTGAGGTCTCTCTACCGGCCCTACAGGGGGCAGAAGGTGTCGTCCTTCCCCTCCAGCGGCAGTGTGAACCACAGGGGGCAGAAGGTGTTGTCCTTCCCCCCCAGCGGCAGTGTGAATCCCAGGGGGCAGAAGGTGTCGTCCTTCCCCCCCCAGCGGCAGTGTGAACCCCAGGGGGCAGAAGGTGTCGTTCTTCCCCCCAAGCGGCAGTGTGAACCCCAGGGGGCAGAAGGTGTCGTCCTTCCCCCCCAGCGGCAGTGTGAACCCCAGGGAGCAGAAGGTGTCGTCCTTCCCCCCCAGCGGCAGTGTGAACCCCAGGGGGCAGAAGTTGTCGTCCTTCCCCCCCAGCGGCAGTGTGAACCCCAGAGGGCAGAAGTTGTCGTCCTTCCCCCCCAGCGGCAGTGTGAACCACAGGGGGCAGAAGGTGTCGTCCTTCCGCCCCAGCGACAGTTTACCCTGACAAGTGGAGACACCAATCTCCCAGACGGCGCAGATGGGACCGTGGTCTCTGCGCCCACAGCCTGTCCAGATCCCCAACTACCCTCACTGGGACAACCGGAGGAGGGGGTAAGTACAAATTCCCTTCCCAAGCTAACTTCTAATGTGGCACCAGGGTTAACAGAGGAAATGTTAACCCCCACTGACCCCCACGTTTCCCTGGCTACTGAGCTGTAATATGTCCCAAGTACCCCAGCAGAAGAGCTGACAGCGAGGCAGAGTGCAGTCGGCCTCTGCCCTCCCTTTGTCCCTTGTACAGAGCAGGATGTCCTGCAGGTTATACCAACAGAAGAGCTGGCATCAGGGCAGAGTGCCGCTGGCCTCTGCCCCTCAAGTCCCCTCAGCGTGTTGCCCCATCACCACAGCGAAATATCCAGGTGCAGTAACGGTTTGTTGTGGGTGGGCTGCTCTTGCACTTTGTTGTTGTGGGGGGGCTGCTCTTGCACTTGTTTATTGTGGGTTGGTGGATCGTCTAACGGAGACACTGACCGGCAGAAGGTCAGGTGCCTGGTTAGACTTCCCCCCAAAGGGGAGATGTGTGACGAAGTGCCCTTCGCCACTTTGTCTTGGAGAGGACTGTTTGCCAGCCTCCTGCCCTGCGACTATGGTCCTGGGACATATTGCCCTTTAAACACAGTATTCGGCCATACCAGAGTGTATGTCACTCATTCTGGCCCTTTACATACAGGGGGGTCATTCGGTACTTGCACTGTGTGAACCATAATACCACAGATAGCTATGCCATGGAGCCCATTCATATAATGAAAGACTATGGGAAAGACTTTAGCTACATGGCAATTGAACTGTGTGAAGAGGATCTGAGCTCTATTCGGTAGTTTTGTGCGCTCAGATCCCAGCTATCTGGGGATATGTGAAATGTGAGTAAATGTGAATTGCAGTAATGCTGATGGGTTGTCAAACTAGAGAATTAAACAAACAAATACTTTTGTCCGAACATCCCCAGGCCGATCCGTTGTGATCAGACCGTGTATGCCGGCTTATGGTCACGGGGAAGGTGTGTAACGGAACCCATCACTGTTTTACCCTGTTTTATGATTATTATGGTTAAAATATGATCCTACTATTATACTGCATGTATGTTGGTTTATGCTCTGCAGAATATTGGCCCAGACTAGTGCAGACCTTGGCATGGGAGATAATCCTGTTACAGATAAGGAAGTCTATTGTATAAACTGTTTTCATTCTCAGATAAGAACAAAGAAGGATGATCTAATTAATGTCTGATTGTATCCAAGTTGCCAGGTAGCCTCAGGGAGGTGTGACTCACCTATTGTCCCTCTATGTGTATTGTGTGGCCAACTATGGGGGATATGTGAAATGTCTGTGTGTTATGTGTAAAAGATACTTTTACTAACTTTTAAACCCCTGGTCTGATTCATGCCATTTATTAATATGTTGTTCCCCTGGGTGAGAGCTATTGAACGGTGCTGGACTTAAAGGTGTACCCCCTGTTTTTGGGGTACATCCAGAATGTGGTTAAAATTGTGTCTGTTTTAATTGTGTTACCTGTTATCTGAGGGGAGGAGACGTGGGGGTTAACCCATGTATATAATTGGCTGTTGTAATAATTATGTGGGTGTAGCCCTTCAGAGGGCACCATTGCATAAAAGGAGATCCCCTGTCATTAAAGAGTACTACTTGACCCTTCAAAGCGTAGCCTCATCTCGTTATTGGAGGGGATCACTATATCATACTGGGGATTGCTATGCACTGCATACTCCCTGGGAGCTTTAAGCTACGGCGGTTGTGGAGTCTGTGGTGGTGGTGGTGTCCAGTGCGGTGCTTGTAGGCCTCGACGCAAACTAGGACGCGTCCATCAACGGAGGTACCCGGTCGGGATGCCAGTAGATCCGTTACAGTCTCCTAAAGCGATGACGTCACTAAAACGCGTCTCACGTTGCTGCGTCTCTCCCGACGCACGTTTCTCAATTTTCTCAGGGGTTACCGCCATGACACTCAGACATCCCTCTTTATAGTCTCTGTTGTCATGGGAACCAGTTATTTGGTAAAATCAACGTTACTTTTAATGTTTAAAATGACTTTGGTGGTCTCAAAACTTAGAACGCTGTTAACTCACAAATTGTAGTATTAATTTAAAAGCTTACTATATTAAAATAACATTGCACAGTACCTCTTCATATTACTTTATTATATTATGAGAGTCATAGAGTATATATATTTATTGTCATAATAGTTGAGACTATAAACTTTATCATTGATCCTAACTTATTCTTGAAAGATCTTGTAAGTGAGTATATATGCCTATCATAGTTCAATAATATATCCCCTTATCCTTTCCCATCTCCTGCTTCATATTGCCTCGTCTATATTTTTAGCTTTTGTAAGCAACCATTTTTAAGTAAATTATTAAAAGCTAAGTTTTAATCAACTGGGTCTCTTACATTATTGAGATTCATAGGTGTGCACTATTAAAAGGGTCCCTTTTCTTTTCTTCCATTGTCAATATATATATTTGACCCTTAGTGGCACCCTAAGTATAAGGTAATTTTACCCTATTACATCTAGAGCCACCAAACCAATCCTGTTTCTACTTATATCCTAATAGTTTTAGAAGCTAAGACCTGATCACATTGCTTCTGATGGCCATTGCAAGCTGCCTGGAACTGATCTGGCTCATTCCTCTTTTCCTGGGCTCATATACAGAGAATGTATTTTTTGTTCTAGAGGTACTAATCGAGCTTCATCACACTTTATTGCCTGCAGTTAGAAGGATTTGTGGAACTGGCTATATATTATATCAAGGGTATACTGCACCCTGCTGGACATTGTAAGCACACATACCTCAGTGTGCTGTATGACCGGAATTATCTGCATGTAGGCAACAAAGCTAGCTAGAGCCAATGTCAGTGCTTTCAAGCACCTTCACAATGAGTCATCTTTAACTTTTTGTCCCAGTGGAGTCATCTTGGCCGACCAGGAAAAATCAACGTCAGTTGTAGCGATATAAAATCAATCTCAGGCTATTGAGAATAATTACTATATAAATCAAAATGGGAAAATCAAAGAAAAATCTCCAATCCAAGAGTATAGCAGACCATTTGCCTAAGCAAACCCCTAATTCCACCACCAGGCAAGAGAATATGCCGGTCTCTCCATCTGACGCTAAGGATGATGGGGACTTACCCCAATGTAAATCTTTCAGACTTTTCTCTGGCTAAATTTGACCAGCTGCTACAACTCACCTTTCCCTAGCTGTTAAAGAGCTAAAGCAAAATATGCTAGACTTAGGCCAACGAACACATGCCTTGGAGTCTACTACAGATCAGTTCATTGAAACGCAAACTCTGGATAGGGTTGAGATCTCAGGCCAATACAACACAAATTCTGAACCTCGAATCAAAGCTAGAAGACCTAGAAAATAGGTTAAGAAGGCATAACATCCATCTGTGAGGGGTTCCTACCGCCGTTCAGGACTTTGGTGCATACTTGAAAGCAGTTGTCACTTCAATATTACCACTTCTTCCCTCAATGTCATGGGAAATTGAAAAGGCGCATCGAGCCATGGATGGTCCGCCCTCAGCTAACCAACCCAAAGACGTGATTCCCTGTTTTTTACATTAAAAAAAATGAGGATTTACTACTGCAAGCAGCATCCAAATCTCCCAACATCACAGGCCCTGATAGGGCTCCCTTGCAAGTTTGTGCAGACTTGGCGTCATCCACATTATTTAAGCGCAGGCAGCTGAAACCTGCTCTTCTGATTTTATCAAGAAATCAGATAAAGTATAGATGGGGCTTTCCCTTTTGCCTGTCTTTTCAACATGCCTCCAACTCATATACAGTCCACTCTGCCAAGAGGTACTACACCGTCTAGGCCTTCTGCAAGAGGGGGAGCTTCCTGCACAACAGGCCGGCCCATCCTCACAAAGGCTACATAAAGAATGGTCTGAGATCCCGCTACCTAAGCGTAAAAGATGACATCGCTCAGGAAGAGTTTCCCGTCCACCAGCATCTGAATCAAGCTCTTCTGTGGACAGAGGCAACTCTATTGGATTATAGACATTTACAGGACTATGTGGCAAGATGGAAAACTTTTATATTCTAATCAAAGTTGTAAATATGCTCCTAGGTTCCGGGGTCACCTATTTGGGCACATATTCTGATATAAAAGATAATAGGTCTACATAGCTATTTATAAGTGCTTAAATATTGATATATGGCATAGCTGAATAGGGGCAATGAGCATTCCTAATGAAAAAGCTAATTATATGATGAGCCAGTGTAATGTACAGAGAAGGATAGGTATTGTAACTGATAATGGAACTAGAGAAACATCCTAGGAGTATCTATGTTAGAATAGCCCACAGGACTGCATGAATAGAATCTAATTTTAGTAAATACTATTTTTTCTATGGTTTGAACGTAAATTAGCGGCTAACTAAGCATATTACTGACTATCTGGCTTGAGCCTGAATTCCCAGGCTGATTACTGGATACGTGGTTTATTCTAAGTATACTTCAGTAACCATCCTATTGAGGGGATGATCAGTTACTCACCCCTCGGGACTAAGCTGCCTAAAGTTAAGTTATGAGGTTTGAAATTCACACTTACTTATAGTGTGGTTTGGTTAATAATGCATGTATTTTTTATTCCCTCTCTCCTAAGGCATTCACTCCCCCCCCCACACCTTTTTCACTTCTTACAGCACCAGAGATTATTATCCCTCTTCTCTCTAAATCGGGTTCTATCAGCTTTGGACAGATCAGAGCTGGGGGGGGCAACCGGTATTCTAGTAAACAATTACAAATATTGGCCCTGTTGGATGAACTCCACCTGGTTGATGCATGGAGAGTTACGCACCAAAATGAGAGGGAATATACATTTTACTCAGCAGTACATAAGACTTACTCTAGAATTGATACTTTTCAGATTAACTGCACTCTGGATATGGGTACCACCTTTAGATCACCATACTCATGGCGTCTAAATGACATGCTCCTATTGACCCCCCAATTTAAAGAGCAAATAGCTAAGGATATTGACCTGTACTTCTCAACAAATTCTAAGCCAGATTCTGGCGGGTTTGGACAGAGCATACAGCGTTTGTTAGAGGCTCTTGCATTAAATTAGAATCCACGCATAAGAAAGCTCAGGGAAAGCTTCTTTGGCCAGGGAAAGCCTCTTAGGGAGAAATCTAATTGACCTGGAGGCAGAAAATCAAAAGTCTCTTTTAGAGAAACGATAAAGGAAAATAGAGAAAATAAGGTTAGAACTAGATATGGTGCTTTCAGAACAGACAGAGAAAGCGATTCGGTGGACTTACCATCTGTACTATACCAAAGCTAATAAACCAGATGGTCTCCTAGCCAGGAAATTAAAGAGAAAACTTAGTCAATCAAAAATCTTTAAGATCAAACAGCCTTCAGGGGGTCCCTACTACCAGCCCATCTCGTATCCAAAAAGTATTTTTAGATTTCTTCCAAAAGTTATGTTCCTCCTCCAACACGGTGCCGGAGAATCAATTGTCATCCTTCCTGGTAGCTTGTGATCTGCCGGTTCTCTCACCTGACGAAAAAGATAGCGTTATTGTACCTATCACTATTAAGGAGGTCCTAGAGACGATAGGATCGCTGAATAAGGGTAAAGCCCCTGTGCTGGATGGATTCTCAAACCTATACTACAAAAGTTTTGTGGAGGTCCTAGCGCCACATTTAACCACATTATTTAATAGGATGCTCAGTGTACATGAGGTTCCATTTGAGCTGAACCAAGCTACTCTTGTCTTATTCCTGAAAGAAAATAAAGATTTGTTAAATGTAAGGAATTACCAACCTATCTCCCTGCTCAATAGGAAGATTAAGATTCTAGCTAAAATTATGACTAATAAAATGTATTTGTTTCTCTCAAGGCTGATTCATAAAGACCAGGAGGGGTTCATTCCGAATAGACAAGCGGGGAATAATGTGAGGAGGGTACTAAATATTCTCCACCTCTCTAAGCAAAATCACACCCCAATGTGCCTTTTTGCGCTCAATATAGAAAAGGCGTTTGACTCGGTTGAATGGCCTTATCTCTGGGCGGTGTTGAGGAAATTTCCAGAGCAATTTGTGAACCTTATAAAAACTTATTACACGGAACCCAAGGCCTTACTCAAGCTACCGGGGGATAATGTATTAGTCATTGATATCAAAAAAGGCACTAGTCAAGGCTGTCTACTGTACCCACTGTTGTTCGTTCTAGCAATTGAGCCACTAGCGCAAACTATTAGGTCAACCATGGATATTAAAGGCATGACGGTGGGACTATATCACCTGAAATTTTGCTTTTTTACGGATGACTTGCTATGTTCTATGACAGATCCAGTGGCCTCGGTCCCAGTTCTTCTTTGGGTTCTTTTAGCAGGGTTTCTGGGTTGAAGCTAAACTTGGAAAAATCAGAGTCTTTGAGTATTTCTCTTACTGACCAGGAGCTGGGTCATCTCCAACAGAATCATAGTTTGGTGTGGCCTAAATCTCATATTATATATTTAGGAGTAAATATTACACCCTCAATCTCATGCATCTACAAAGCTAATTATCCCCTGCTATTTAGAGTTTTATATAAAGATCTCCAAATATGGTCAAAAGGTAGAATCTCTTGGTTGGGACGAATCAATGCGGTTAAAAGGAACATCCTCCCTTGTTTACTCTATCTATTCTGGACACTCCCCATATCTATGAAATCACAGGATTTGGACGGCTATCAAAAACAGATCTTCAAATTTATCTGGGACAATAAGCGCCCCAGAATTGCTAAACAAGAAAAGTATAGACATAGGACAAAGGGGGGATTTTCGTGTCCAAACGTGAAATTCTACTTTAAAGCTGCATAGTTGGCTTTTATTCCTATATCTCATTCGTCTCATCACCAACCGTTATGGGTTTTTCTAGAGAATAGATCAATGCAGTCTTATTCTTGGTTTGGCTGCCTGAACATAGGTTGCAAAAAGGGAAGATAGAAAACCCATTCATTAAATTAACATTAGACATATGGTCATGGGCCATCTCAAAACATATGCTTGCACCTACTCCTTCTACACTTACCGCATTGAATCCCCATCCCAACTTTACCACAACCTTTTCCTTAGACTCTCTACACTGGTTGAAGTCTAAAGGGTATCTGAGATTGGGCACCTGGTTTAAAGAAGAAAACCTGATGCAACTTAATGAACTAAGAGATAAAATTCATTTTACCCCCCTAGAGTACTTTACCTTCAGTAAATTATATCATATGGCAAACATGATACGGAGAGAATTTGGACCCTCAGAGGGTGAACTGGTTTGTTAAACTATGCAAGTCTTTTCCTATTTCAAAAGATTTGGTGAGCCTGTTATATAATGTATTTAACACAGTATCCCCAGATCAGAAAGGTAAATATATAGTAAGTTGGGAGGGCGATCTAGGTCACGTGGACATCCACATGGAGGAATCTATCCAAAGGGTCCTATAAGTACACTATCCTGGAGACATCTCTCAAAGTATTACATTGAAGTACATTACGCCTGATAGACTCCTCAAATGGAAAGCCTCGGCAAACCCAGCATGTTTTAGGGGATGTCCAGAAGTAGGATTGTTCTAGCATATTTGGTGGACATGCCCCCGAGCTCAGGGGTTATGGAAGAAGGTCTTTGACCTTGCATCCTCGATAGTTCACTCACTATTAAGAGTTGAGGCAGAAAAAGCCTTACTTGGTTCCTCAGTTGGTTCTCTTTCAACATTGCAGAATAAACTTTTGGAGTTTTTGATGCTTGCTGCAAAAATCATATAGCAAGGCAGTGGAAAAGTGATAAACTTAGTTTTCAGGTGGTTATCAAAAAATTGAATGCTATAACATACATAATACGGTACTCTACTTTTGTGAAGCCAAACTTAGTTTTTTTTTTTTTTATGCACTATGCTTAAAGCTGATATCAAGTATTATACAGAGTTGTACCCAATGAAACATGTTTTATGTATGCAAATGTGTACGATCATTATGTATCTACAGTATGCCTAATAAAAAACTTAATGGTAAAAAAAAGAAGGGATTGGATTTAATTTTGAATAAAAAGGACATTAAGGGTTATCCTTGATAATTAGAGAGGGAGTATTGATCCAGGGAGGAGTCTGATCGCCAGTATCTGGGGTAGGGAAGGAATTGCCCTTTTGAAACAATTGATAACGTTTCAATGATTTCTTTTTTCTCTTTTCCTTCCTCTGGATCAATTAACAACTAATGCGCATATTACAAAGATCAGAGGAGACCTATAAAGGTTAACCTTGATAATAAAATAATTTTGTCAACCTAAATTACTATGTAACTATCTAACTTGTTAATAGATACATTATAATTTATTGCAGACATTTAGAAATGTGCATATCACCCAGGATTTCTGCTACCCTTTAACATTCGCCAACTCAATGAGTTCTTTAAATTTGTTCTGCACATTTTTAACTTGTTGTAAACCATTATTACTTCTACTTATCCAAATCTTTCCACCTCTTTAAAAAAATGTATGATGGGTTGAGGTTGAAGTTCAACTATTTACTAATCAAGTCTTCACTATATTCACAATACGTTTGTTATTTATTAGTGTTATCAAAAAGAAAGACAGTGGGGTATGAATAAGCAGGGTATAACATGGGCTTAAACAAGTCTAAATTAAGAGGTTACTTTAGTGGTCATACAGATGGGTTAAGTAATATCCTTCATCATTCTTCATTGTTTACTCAGCATGACATCTTAGTGTGTTGTTTCGTTATTGGCTTTTATTTAGGAATTAGATCTGTATTAAAAAATAAATAAGGAAACTTTTAATCTTACATTTCTGTTTCAGTCCTCAGGAGATTGGTATGGCAAGGTGACAAGAGATTATGTGAGGTTCTACCAAGAAGGCTGTCCTAGGTATCTATTTGTCCCTGCAGTCACCACTGTAGACAAACTTAAGATAGGTACTAAAAAAATAGGACAGTATATACTGTAGGAGCAAATCAAACAGTAATAAACTTAAACTCCACTTGATAAACAGGCCATGAATTAGCCATAACTTTTTAATGCCACTTCTTCCCACTTTTAGATTTAAATTAATAAGAAAACCCGATGAGTTTTATAATTAACAGTGAAAGGGGTGTTATTGAGCAAAGACTAACTCATTGATGATGATTTTTTAATGATCCAAATAGTACACTAGCAATCACAAGGGTGGCCCTTGTGAGCCATCACACCCATGACAAAGATGAAGAAATACCTGCTTAAAGTAGCTTGGTGACCCCCGTGGAATGAGCCTAGAACATGATAGAGATGGGGAAATACCCGCTTAAAGTAGCCTGGTGACCCCCGTGGAATGAGCATAGAAGATAACAGAGTTGAGGAAATATCTTCTTAAAATAACCTGGTGACCCCCATGGAATGAGCCTAGAAGATGACAAAGATGGGGAAATACCTGCTTAAAGTAGCCTGGTGATCCCAGTGAAATGAGCCTAGAATATGAGAGAGATGGGGAAATATCTGCTTAAAGTAGACTGGTGACCCCTGTGAAAGAAGCCTGGAAGATGACAGAGATAGGGAAATACCTGCTTAAAGTCATTTGGTGACCCCCATAGTATGAGCCTAGAAAATGACAGAGATGGGAAAATGCCTGCTTAAAGTAACTTTTTGACACACATGGAATGAGCCTAGAAGATGACAGAGATGGGAAATGCCTACTTAAAATAGCCTGTTGACCCCCGTGGAATGAGCCTAGAAGATGACAGAGATGGGGAAATATCTTCTGAAAATAACCTGGTGACCCCCATGGAATGAGCCTAGAAGGTGACAGAGATGGGTAAATGCCTGCTTAAAGTTGCCTGGTGACAGAAGTGGAATGAGCCTAGAAGATGACAGAGATGGGGAAATATATGCTTAAAGTAGACTGGTAACCCCTGTGGAATGAGCCTGGAAGATGACAGAGATAGGGAAATACCTGCTTAAAGTCGTTTGGTGACCCCTGTAGTATGAGTCTAGAAAATGACAGAGACAGGGAAATGCCTGCTTAAAGTAACTTTTTGACACCTGTGAAATGAGCCTAGAAGATGACAGAGATGGGGAAATGCCTGCTTAAAGTAGCCTGGTGACCCCCGTGGAATGAGCCTAGAAGATGACAGAGATGGGAAAATATCTTCTTAAAATAACCTGGTGACCCCATGGAATGAGCCTAGAAGATGACAGAGATGGGTAAATGCCTGCTTAAAGTTGCCTGGTGACATGTGGAATGAGCCTAGAAGATGACAGAGATGGGGAAATATCTGCTTAAAGTAGACTGGTGACCCCTGTGGAATGAGCCTGGAAGATGATAGAGATAGGGAAATACCTGCTTAAAGTCGTTTGGTGACCCCCGTGGTATGAGCCTAGAAGATGACAGAGACAGGGAAATGCCTGCTTAAAGTATCCTTGTAACACCCGTGGAATGAGCCTAGACGATAACAGAGATGGGGAAATGCTTGCTAGTGGCCCCATAGAATGAGCCTAGAAGATGACAGAGATGAGTAAATACCTGCCTAAAGTAGCCTGTTGACTCCGGTGGAATGAGCCTAGAAGATGACAGAGATGGGGAAATATCTGCTTAAAGTAGACCGGTGACCCCTGTGGAATGAGCCTGGAAGATGATAGAGATAAGGAAATACCTGCTTAAAGTCGTTTGGTGACCCCCGTGGTATGAGCCTAGAAGATGACAGAGACAGGGAAATGCCTGATTAAAGTATCCTTGTAACACCTGTGGAATGAGCCTAGAAGATAACAGAGATGGGGAAATGCTTGCTAGTGGCCCCATAGAATGAGCCTAGAAGATGACAGAGATGAGTAAATACCTGCCTAAAGTAGCCTGTTGACTCCGGTGGAATGAGCCTAGAAGATGACAGAGATGGGGAAATATCTGCTTAAAGTAGACTGGTGACCTCTGTGGAATGAGCCTGGAAGATGATAGAGATAGGGAAATACCTGCTTAAAGTCATTTGGTGACCCGCGTGGTATGAGCCTAGAAGATGACAGAGACAGGGAAATGCCTGCTTAAAGTATCCTTGTAACACCCGTGGAATGAGCCTAGAAGATAACAGAGATGGGGAAATGCCTGCTAGTGGCCCCATAGAATGAGCCTAGAAGATGACAGAGATGAGTAAATACCTGCCTAAAGTGGCCTGTTGACTCCGGTGTAATGAGCCTAGAAGATGACAGAGATGAGTAAATACCTGCCTAAAGTAGCCTGTTGACGCCGGTGGAATGAGCCTAGAAAATGACAGAGATGCAGAGATACCTGCTTAAAGTATCCTTGTGACCCCAGTGGGGATAAATCTTGAAGATAAAATAAAAGAGCTCTTTTTAGAGTCATAATCAAATCATGTGTGAATAAACATAGGTCAGACAATGTCTAATTAAAATATGAATAATGTTGCAAAGTGGTGGAATTCTAGTTATATGTCTTTTGAGAAGCTAGACATGATGAAAGGCAAATCATTTTAGTTCAGTACTAAACAGACACATATACAATTATTTTTCACAGTAGGCTTTCTTCATTAGGTTGCTTCTCAGCAGCTTCTGTCTCAACTAGGTGTGTCCTCAAAACTAATGAGCTTAGCATTAGTCCTAATAAAAGTATCTACAGTTATAGCTGCCAAGTTCTACGTGCACATAAAAAGTTGCTCTCTGTATTCAAAGTTTCTTCCCACATCAGGAAGTATATTAATAACAAATGGAAAGTTCTTCAGCAGCCTAATTGCATATAAAAGCAATACATTATATAATGTATTAAAATATTTCAACAATTACAATAGCACCACAAGTTCCATTTTCTATAGCACTTTTTCAAAAGAAGGACATTCCCTATATTTTCTGAAAAAAATCAATACATGTATATAACATCTGAGGATAGTCACAAAACAGAGAGATGGAAAAAGGAGTCGTAATTTATTGCCTTACAAGCTCTTCAAAAAATGTAACATAAAATATAAAATGTTTTATAACTATTTTGTTACATTACATCCTTAAATTCAATGTTTTGTTAATCTGAATTGTATGTGATGGATCAGAACACAATAGTCTAAGTTGATAAAGTGAAATAAGAAAAATATATACATAAAACTATTTTTTAGAAATAGAAAACAGAAAATTTGCATGTGCGTATGTATTCACCCCCTTTATTATGAAGCCCATAAAAAGCTCTGGTGCAAATAATTACCTTCGGAAGTCGCATAATTAGTGAAATGATGTCCACCTGTGTGCAATCTAAGTGTCACATAATCTGTCATTACATATACACACCTTTTTTGAAAGGCCCCAGAGGCTGCAACACCTAAGCAAGAGGCACCACTAACCAGACACTGCCATGAAGATCAATGAACTCTCCAAACAAGTAATGGACAATGTTGTTGAGAAGTACAAGTCAGGGTTAGGTTATAAAAAAATATCCAAATCTTTGATGATCCCCAGGAGTACCATCAAATCTATCATAAGCAAATGGAAAGAACATGGCATAACAGCAAACCTGCCAAGAGACGGATGCCCACCAAAACACACGGACCGGGCAAGGAGGGCATTAATTAGAGAGGCAGCACAGAGACCTAAGGTAACCCTGGAGGAGCTGCAGAGATCCACAGCAGAGACTGGAGTATCTGTACATAGGACGACTATAAGCTGTACACTCCATAGAGTTGGGCTTTATGGCAGAGTGGCCAGAAGAAAGCCATTACTTTCAGCAAAAAACTAAATTACACCTTTTGAGTTTGCGAAAAGGCATGTGGGAGACTCCCAAAATGTATGGAGGAAGGTGCTCTGGTCTAATGAGACTCAAATTGAGCTTTTCGGCCATCAAAGAAAACTCTATGTCTGACGTAAACCCAACACATCACATCACCCAAAGAACACCATCCCCACAGGGAAACATGGTGGTGGCAGCATCATGCTGTGGGGATATTTTTCAGCAGATAGGACTGGGAAACTGGTCAGAGTTGAGGGAAAGATCGATGGTGCTAAATGCAGGGATATTCTTGAGAAAAACCTGTACCGCTCTGTGCGTGATTTGAGGCTAGGATGGAGGTTCACCTTCCAGCAGGACAATGACCCCAAACACACTGCTAAAGCAACACTTAAGTGGTTTAAGGGGAAATATGTAAATGTTTTGAAATAGCCTAGCCAAAGCCCAGACCTCAATCCAATAGAAAATCTGTGATCAGACTTAAAGATCGCTGTTCACAAGCGCAAACACTCCAACTTGAAGGAGCTGGAACAGTTTTGCAAGGAGGAATGGGCAAAAATCCCAGTGGTAAGATGTGGCAAGCTCATAGAGACTTATGCATAATTTTAATATAATATGTTCGACTGTTTATACCTTCCATGTATATTCATTTACTATCTGGGGATTTTTACACAACGTTTATTAATGGTTAGATTTTAATTTGAAAGTTCCATAGATAGATAGATAGATAGATAGATAGATAGATAGATAGATAGATAGATAGAAAGATAGATTTGCTATAGAGAGTATGTAACACTTTCTGAAGTAAAAGTTAAAGTCTCATTAAATCCCAGCAGCAGAATTATAGTTAAATAAAACATAACCAATTTAACTTCATACATTTCAAAAGTCAAAAACTACTTTAAGGATAAGAGAGATGGAGAGAAATAGAGACCAATAAATAAACAGAGAATAAGAGCAAAAGTAGATGAAAGACAGAGATGAGAGAGAGAATCACATATATAGTTGTGAGCATACGAGCCGTTGCTCACGCTTGCGAGCTCACACAGCGAGCCCGCAAGAACTGCGTCCCTCGCGAAGCAAGGGACGCAGTTCCCGCAAATGCGAGTTCTCGCGAAGCGAAGTGGCGCATTTGCGGTGGTGGAGCATCCCGACGTCCCCGCAAATGCGGATTCTCGCCAAGCGATGGGCCGCATTTGGGGAGGTGGAGGCGCCAACGTCGGCTGTGTTAACACACACACACAAATTATTATTTTTTTAGATCTCAAAGGCGCCTTATACCCGGTTACACACACCGCGGCCGAGGGCTACAGTTGCTGGCATGGAGCGCCGAAGGTGCTCCATGCCAGCAACTGAGGCCCTAGCTTCCGCAAATGCGGGTCCTCGCGAAGAACTTAACTCGCGGCAACCTTAAGGTAACAAACACACTCACTAAGAATCCCACTATAACGGCCGACCCACGCGCAACTAAAAACAGTGAAAACACACCAAATACTCACACAAACTACATAAAAAACTTACCCATAGCAAGGGGGGGCACCCAGGACCTCTAAAAAGTGAAGTTACACCTCCATTTTAGTCCAAATTCCCGAGTTCAAACACACGAAAATCCCCTAAGCGAGAGAAAAAATGGCCGCCGAAAAAAATGAAAACGAGGCTCACCTCGGAAACCTGCATTAACCTCAGAACCAACCTTAACGCACGAAAAATAGCGGAACCGCGCGCACCTAAAAACAGTCAAAACACACCAAATACTCACAAAAACTACATAAAAAGCTTACCCATAGCAAGGGGGGGCACCCAGGACCTCTAAAAAGTGAAGTTACACCTCCATTTTAGTCCAAATTCCCGAGTTTAGACACACGAAAATCTCCTAAGCGAGAGAAAAATGGCCACCAAAAAAAATGAAAACGAGGCTCAAAGACCCAGGACCGCTCAGCCACCTACAACTTACCCAAGAAGGAATCCGAGATAAGCTCGGAAACCCGGATTAACCGCAGATGATCCGAGATAAGCTCCGAGCCCTGCATTAACCCCACATTAACCATTGCAGTGGGGTTCCGATTGCACGCAATCGGGGACCCCCGCTGCAATCAAAATTCTAAATTCCAGCATTACAGGTTCTTAAAAGACTGTAAATATCCTTAAAGGACCCGTTGAAAAGAAAAAAATATATACACTGTCACCCTGTCAATCATGGGGGTCAATACAGACCCCCATAAAACCCTCATTAACCCTGTCACTCATGGGGGTCAATATAGACCCCCATAAGCCCTTCATTAACCCTGTCACTCATGGGGGTCAATACAGACCCCCATAAACCTATCATTAACACTGTCACTCATGGGGGTCAATAGAGACCCCCATAAGCACTTCATTAAGCCTGTCACTCATGGGGGTCAATACAGACCCCCATAAGCCCTTCATTAACCCTGTCTATGAAATAAAAAACCTAAGGTAAGCACAGAGACCTAAGGTAACCCTGGAGGAGCTGCAGAGATCCACAGCAGAGACTGGAGTATCTGTACATAGGACGACTATAAGCCGTACGCTCCATAGAGTTGGGCTTTATGGCAGAGTGGCCAGAAGAAAGCCATTACTTTCAGCAAAAAACTAAATTACACCTTTTGAGTTTGCGAAAAGGCATGTGGGAGACTCCCAAAATGTATGGAGGAAGATGCTCTGGTCTAATGAGACTAAAATTGAGCTTTTCGGCCATCAAAGAAAACGCTATGTCTGACATAAACCCAACACATCACATCACCCAAAGAACACCATCCCCACAGGGAAACATGGTGGCAGCATCATGCTGTGGGGATATTTTTCAGCAGATAGGACTGGGAAACTGGTCAGAGTTGAGGGAAAGATCAATGGTGCTAAATGCAGGGATATTCTTGAGAAAAACCTGTACCGCTCTGTGCGTGATTTGAGGCTAGGACGGAGGTTCACCTTCCAGCAGGACAATAACCCCAAACACACTGCTAAAGCAACACTTGAGTGGTTTAAGGGGAAACATGTAAATGTTTTGAAATAGCCTAGCCAAAGCCCAAACCTCAATCCAATAGAAAATCTGTGATCAGACTTAAAGATCGCTGTTCACAAGCGCAAACCATCCAACTTGAAGGAGCTGGAGCAGTTTTGCAAGGAGGAATGGGCAAAAATCCCAGTGGTAAGATGTGGCAAGCTCATAGAGACTTATCTAAAGTGACTTGAAGCTGTGATTGCCGCAAAAGTTGGCTCTACAAAGTATTGACTTTAGGGGGGTGAATAGTTATGCACATTGACTTTTTCTGTTATTTTGTCCTATTTGTTGTTTGCTTCCCACTACAAAAAATAAAATAAAATAATTCTTCGAAGTTGTGGGCATGTTCTGTAAATGAAATGATGCAAATCCTCAAACAATCCATGTTAATTCTAGGTTGTCAGGCAACGTGAAAAATGGCAAGGGGGGTGAATACTTTTGTAAGGCACTGTATGTTTATGTATGTTTTTCCATCTTCTATCTGATGATACAGAACGAGAATGATTTCATGAAAATGACAGCAGTGGTTCTCCCCCTTTATTGGGAAAGAAACTATAAGATCCAACCACTTATAAAAAGACCATTTTTTTTCAGTAGTATTTTTATAACATAAGAGAGAAAAACTTAAGAAAAGTAATTGATTTCCTTATTTGAATCAAAGCATACAGTAAATTTGTTATGCATAATTTTAATATAATATGTTCGACTGTTTATACCTTCCATGTATATTCATTTACTATCTGGGGATTTTTACACAACGTTTATTAATGGTTATATTTTAATTTGAAAGTTCCATAGATAGATAGATAGATAGATAGATAGATAGATAGATAGATAGATAGATAGATAGATAGATTTGCTATAGAGAGTATGTAACACTTTCTGAAGTAAAAGTTAAAGTCTCATTAAATCCCAGCAGCAGAATTATAGTTAAATAAAACATAACCAATTTAACTTCATACATTTCAAAAGTCAAAAACTACTTTAAGGATAAGAGAGATGGAGAGAAATAGAGACCAATAAATAAACAGAGAATAAGAGCAAAAGTAGATGAAAGACAGAGATGAGAGAGAGAATCACATATATAGTTGTGAGCATACGAGCCGTTGCTCACGCTTGCGAGCTCGCGCAGAGAGCCCGCAAGAACTGCGTCCCTCGCGAAGCAAGGGGCGCAGTTCCCCGGAAATGCGGGTCCTCGCGAAGCGAGGTGCCGAATTTGCGGTGGTGGAGCATCCCATATTCCCCGCAAATGCGGATTCTCGCCAAGCGATGGGCCGCATTTGCGGAGGTGGAGGCTCCAACGTCGGCTGTGTTAACACACACACACGACTTTTTTTTTTTTAGATCTCAAAGGCGCCTCATACCCGGTTACACACACCGCGGCCGAGGGCCTCAGTTGCTGGCATGGAGCGCCGAAGGCGCTCCATGCCAGCAACTGAGGCCCTAGCTTCCGCAAATGCGGGTCCTCGCAAAGTGAGGGGCCGCATTAGCGGTGGTGGAGCATCCCAACGTCTCTGCAAATGCGGGTCCTCGCAAATGAGGCAACCTTAAGGTAACAAACACCCACACTCACTAAGAATCCCACTATAACGGCCGACCCACGCGCAACTAAAAACAGTGAAAACACACCAAATACTCACACAAACTACATAAAAAGCTTACCCATAGCAAGGGGGGGGGGGCACCCAGGATCTCTAAAAAGTGAAGTTACACCTCCATTTTAGTCCAAATTCCCGAGTTCAAACACACGAAAATCCCCTAAGCGAGAGAAAAAATGGCCGCCGAAAAAAATGAAAACGAGGCTCACCTCGGAAACCTGCATTAACCTCAGAACCAACCTTAATGCACGAAAAATAGCGGAACCGCGCGCACCTAAATACAGTCAAAACACACCAAATACTCACAAAAACTACATATAAAGCTTACCCATAGCAAAGGGGGGCTCCCAGGACCTCTAAAAAGTGAAGTTACACCTCCATTTTAGTCCAAATTCCCGAGTTCAGACACACGAAAATCCCCTAAGCGAGAGAACAATGGACGCCGAAAAAAAATGAAAACGAGGCTCAAAGACCCAGGACCGCTCAGCCACCTACAACTTACCCAAGAAGGAATCCGAGATAAGCTCGGAAACCCGGATTAACCGCAGATGACCCGACATAAGCTCCGAGCCCTGCATTAACCCCACATTAACCATTGCAGTGGGGGTCCCGATTGCACGCAATCGGGGACTCCCGCTGCAATCAAAATTCAAAATTCCAGCGTTACAGGTCCTTAAAAGACCGTAAATATCCTTAAAGGACCCGTTGAAAAGAAAAAAATATATACACTGTCACCCTGTCAATCATGGGGGTCAATACAGACCCACATAAAACCCTCATTAACCCTGTCACTCATGGGGGTCAATATAGACCCCCATAAGCCCTTCATTAACCCTGTCACTCATGGGGGTCAATACAGACCCCCATAAACCCATCATTAACCCTGTCACTCATGGGGGTCAATAGAGACCCCCATAAGCACTTCCTTAAGCCTGTCACTCATGGGGGTCAATACAGACCCCCATAAGCCCTTCATTAACCCTGTCTATGAAATAAAAAACCTAACTCTAATAAAATAAAAAATAAACTACATTACACAAAATAAAAAAACCTAAGTCACAAAAAAAAAAAAAGAACATTACAGAAAATAAAATAAAAAACTTGACAACCCCCCCCCTCACTACAGAAAAAAAAAAATACACACCTGAAAAGGAAATACATATAATACAAATACATACAATACAAATACATACAATTACAATACAATACACCCCTATCTAATATACATCACACAATCTATCTAAATAAATAGCATAATCTAATATACATGCTATCTATATAGTAATACATCCCCAATCTATCTAAATAAATACCATAATCTAATATACATGCTATCTATATAATAATACATCCCCAATCTATCTAAATAAATAGCATAATCTAATATACATCCTATCTATTTAATAATACATCCCACAATCTATCTAAATAAATTCCACAATCTATCTACAATACATCCTATGCTATCTATATAAAATGCATACCCCTAGCTAACATACAGTAAATGCTATCTATATATTAACTAATCTAAGTCTAAGCTAAAATAAAATAATTAACACCACTTATCTTTGCAGATGTCCATTGGGATCAGCCACCTACGGAAAAAAAAAAAATACATTAGTGCAACACGTTTACAGTTATAAAATAAACATTCTATACATTCTATACATTCTAAATATTCTACTCACCTTTCCGGCATGTCCCGTCCTTATTCTTTACATCCTTCTCCGGCGCGGCACCTGTTAAAAAAAACACAACATTAATACACATACATCAAAATAAAATAAACATAATCTACATTCTGCTTACCTCCCCGCGAGGTCTCTGGCCTCCTCCGGATCCTCTTCTGCCACGCCCTGTAAAAAAAAAAATATATATACTTACATCTGCATTCCCAGACATCCCCGACGCTAATGAGGCTCCAGGAGACTTTTCAGGAACAAAACAAGCAATGGCGCCTTCTGGTTGGTTAAAAACGATGTCTATCAAATTCACCCAATCAGGAGGCGCCAATGTGTGAACCAATCACAAACGGATACACCTTAAAATACCACTCTGATTGGATAATGCACCTGTCAATCTGTATTTAAACCAATCACAAGGTGCAGATGCCTTCAGCCAATCACAATGGAATACACCCCCACAGGGTGATTGGTTGGAGCCTCTGTGCATTCTGATTGGTTGCATTGACAATAGCCAATCACAATGGAATACACCCTCACGTACTGATTGGTGAAGTTTTTGCGCATTCTCATTGGCTATTTTTAATATCAATCAATATACAGCCAATGGGAAGGCGCAGATGTCTTCACAAATCAGTACGTGGGGGTATATTCCATTGTGGTTGGCTGATGGCAATAAAGCCTTAGGATTGGTTCAAATAAAGATGGACAGGTGTGTTATCCAATCACCGTTGTATTTTGGGGTGTATACTTTTTTCATTGGTTCACAAATTGGGTCTTCTCATTGGCTGAATTTGATAGACAGCCTTTTTAGCCAATCAGAAACCGCCATTGCCAATTTTATTCTGGAACACTCCATAGGAAGGTCATTAGCGTCTGAGAAATCCGCCAGGGCGGATGTGTTTTGCTTTTTTTTTTTTTTTCATGCGAGGAGGCCAGGAGACATCGCGGAAAGGTAAGTATAATGAAGATTGTGTTTATTTAAATTTGGTTTATGTTTACTAATGTAATGGTTTTTTTTACTGGAGTATCGCCGGACAAGACGCAAAGATGGACGACGGAACATGGAGGACGTGACAAGCTGGAAAGGTGAGAATAATATTTAGAATATTTAGAATGTTTAGAATGTTTAGAATGTTTAGGTTTTTCATGTTGTATTAATTTTTTTTTATCTTTTTTACCGTAGGTTGCTGATCTGAAGAAACATCTCAAAGGTAAGGGTTTTTTAATTATTTTATTGTAGCTTACAATCAGGGTAGCTATATATATATATATATATATATATAGATAGCATGTATTGTATATTAGATAGATAAAGGATGTATTATTAGATAGTATTGTATATTACATAGTGGGATGTATATTACATTATATAGTGGCATGTATATTAGATAGTGGCATGTATATTAGATAGTGGCATGTATATTAGATAGGGATGTATTGTATTTTATTTAATTGTATTGTATTTTATTTAATTGTATTGTACTGTATTTTATTTAATTGTATTGTATTGTATTATATATATGTATTATATGTATTTCATTTTCAGGTGTGTAATTTTTTAAAACATTTTGTAGTGAGGGGGGGTTGTAATGTATTTTTTTTATTTTCTGTATTGTTCCTTTTTTTATTTTTTGTGACTTAGGTTTTTTTTTTTGTTCTGTAATGTACATTTTTTATTTTTGGTGATTTTAGTTTTTCTTATTTTATCTAATGTAGATTTCTGCTTTTTGAGGAATTTAGTTACTTGAGGCACACAGTACACTCACATCGTGTGACAAACAGCATTTCAACACTTTCTTTTATTGACCATCATTTTTTGACGGGCAAGTCGCTAGTATATATATATATACTAGAGAATTGCCCGTCAAAAAATGATGGCATTGAAATTGTAAGGTAGCTAATGCTGTTTGGTGTGTAATAATGAAATATGTAATACATTAATAAATGAATATACTTTACCTATTTTGAAGCATTTTGTTGAAGAGCTGCAATCTGTTTTGATGTTGCTGCAGCATTAGTGGTGTGGAGCTGCTGTGTAAGCGTGCTGAATGTGTGCAGTGTAATAGTGTGCGTGCGCGAGACCAAACCATTAGCGTAGTTGTGTACTTCCGCATTGTCGTAAAATGGCGGGTAATGTGTGGTATGCGTCTTAGCGGAATATCTGTAGGTCTTTTGTGGTGTTTTGTGAGTTTCTTGTGGTGTTTTACGTGTTTTGAGTGCTGTAGCCTCGTTTTCGTTTTGTTCGGCGGCCATTTTTTTTGTTGCTTAGAGAATTTTTTAGTGTCTAAACTCTTTTATTTTTAGTTAAAGGTGTAATTTGCTTTTTTGAGGTCCTGGATGCTGCCTCTTGCTGTAGGTAAGCTTTTTATGTATGTGCTGTGTGTATTTATTGTGTTTTGATTTTTTTCATGTTCGCGAGTTGCAGCCGATTTTTGCGAGGTCGTAATGTGTACTAACGTGTCTCGTATGTTGTTTGCGTTGTGAGGTAAACTTTGCGAGGGTCACAGTTGTTGTGTCATGTTGTTTGCGTTACAACGTAAATTTTGCGTGGGTCGCAGTTGCTGGCAAGGAGCGCCCGCAAGCGTGAGCAACGGCTCTGGCTGGCTCGCCTGCTCACAACTATATATGTGATACTATATACTTGCCCATCAAAAATGACGGCAATAAAATTTTAAGCCTGGCACTGCTGTGTGCCATACAATCTGAGCTCCTTCAGCACTCTTTGTGAGGCCTGCGCTGAGCGCCTTTGGCGCTTATCACATGGCTAGCAATGAGATCCAAAATCACTTATTGCAAGCCTGTCCCACGGCAATTAAATTTGAAGCCTGGCAAAGGTGTTTGCCACACATTGTGAGCCCCCCTCCCCCTAACCTGCCTGCCTTGCGAGCTCGCACTCTACCTTACTGGCCTTTGGCACTCATCACGGGCCTCACAATGAGCGCCTTTGGCACTCAATGCAAGCATCTCCCACCCTCTACTTCCTCCCTGTGTCTCTTTTTCTGCCCCTCCCCTGTGTCTCTTCTCTCCCTCCCCAATATCTCCCCCATTTGTGTCTCTCCCCCTCCTCCCGTGTGTCTCTCCCCGTCCTCCCCTGTTTGTCTCCCCTCCTCTGTGTCTCTCTTCCCCCTCTCTGTCTCTTTCCCCCTCCTCTCCCTCTCCTGTGTCTCTTCCCCCTTCTCTCACTCCCCTGTGTCTCTCCCCCTCCTCTCCCTCCCCTGTTTCTCTTTCCCCCTCCTCTCACTCCCTGGTGTCTCTTCCCCCCTCCTCTCCCTCCCTTGTATCTCTTCCCTCTCCTCTCACTCCCCTTTGTCTCTCCCCCTATTCCCCTGTGTGTCTCCCCCTCCTGTGTGTCTATTCCCCCTCCTTCCCTGTGTCTCTGCCCCCTCCTCCCAGTGTGTCTCCCCCTCCTCCCCTGTGTGTCTCCCCCATCCTATGTGTCTCTCTTCCCCCTCTCTGTCTCTTTACCCCTCCTCTCCCTCCCCTGTGTCTCTTCCCCCTTCTCTCACTCCCCTGTGTCTCTCCCCCTCCTCTCCCTCCCCTGTTTCTCTTTCCCCCCTCCTCTCACTCCCCGGTGTCTCTTCCCCCCTCCTCTCCCTCCCTTATATCTCTTCCCTCTCCTCTCACTCCCCTGTGTCTCTCCGCCTCTTCCCCTGTGTGTCTCCCCCTCCTGTGTGTCTATTCCCCTTCCTTCCCTGTGTCTCTGCCCCCTCCTCCCAGTGTGTCTCCCCCTCCTTCCCTGTGTGTCTCCCCCCTCCTCCCCTGTGTGTCTCACCCCTCCTCCTCTGTGTGTCTCACCCCCTCCTCTGTGTGTCTCCTCCCCCACGCACGCGCACCAACACAATGCACATGCGCAGCATGGTGATCGATCATAGTTGGTAAACTGCGATTTGTCGCAAGCGTGACGACGAAGGCGCCCATCGCCTTCGAGCCCTGTGTAGCGAGGCGAGCCGTTAAGACACTAAAACTCGCAGCACTTGGGTGAGGCGTGCCGTTAAGGCAATACAACTTGCAGCACTTGGGCGATGAGCGCCAAAGGGGCTCATCACCTGTGAGCCTCGCATAGGGAAGCGAGCCATTAAGGCAATAAAACTTGCAGCACTTGCGGTACATAGAAAAAAAAATACGAGAAGCGGGACATTGCCTGCGAGCCTTGCGTAGTGAGGTGAGCCGTTAAGGCACTAAATTTCGCAGCACTTGGGCGATGAGAGCCGAAGGTGCTTATTGTCTAAAAGCCTTGCGTAGCGAGGTGAGTCGTTAAGGCACTAAAACTCCCAACACTTGGGCGATGAGCGCCGAAGGTGCTCATTGCCTGCAAGCCTCTCGAAGCGAGCAGTGGAGGCAATGAAACACGCAGGACTTACCCTCCAAACACTTAGGAAACGAGGGTTCTTCTAAGGCTGCAAGCAGTTGACAAACGCGGGACTTAGAAAAAAAAATTATGAGATAGAAAAAATACAAAGCTAACTTGCCACTAACAACATTACGCATCTACATTAGCGCTTTCCACAAATAAACCAACGGTTTGCCCTCGCGCACGCAGACTATTTCTAATGCACAGTTGGGACATTCATAAAACTATCTCTTCAGGCCAGCAACAGTCCCACTGGACATTATATGCTGCAGGACAATAAAAAGAGATTGTTACCTCTTCAGGCTATTGATTGTTACATATATTAATTAGAAAAAGGTAAACTATATTAATTTATTATTCAATTAATTCATTAATTAGTATTTGAAAAAATATAGTGTGCCAAACATCATTACCATGGCTTCAAATCTTCTTGACCATCATTTTTTTGACGGGCAAGTCGCTATTATATATATAAACTAAGAAAGAGACAAAGGCAAAGCAAGTGATAAAAGGAAAGAACGCAAAGGGAGACAGCAATCCAAATATACAGTTATATAAGAATGAAGAATGTTTAATCTTTTTTGAATGAAAATTACATGTGAAGAAAATGTAAACCATATTTTTTTTGAAAATAGCAAAACTAAATAAAGGCTCAAACAATACAAAAACGTCCCCAAGCCAGGTAGACTCAAGGGACTTGGTGGACTGGGTTCTGAGAGGCCCAGGGCAAACAACCATGGCCTTGGAGCCCAACATTAAACAATAACGGACTTTAAAAGTGTCATAGTCCCTTTAGACAAGTCATATGGCATTTACAATAGCCTTTGGGTTTGGTAGCCAGTTGTAAGCCCAAAGAGTGTAAGAGCCCAGGTTGTCATGACAATTACTCCCCATTCCAGCCAGAGAAGCCTAGGGGATGACTCTGTTGGATGGTGCACCAGCTATACCTCTCACTGGATCTTTGCCCGCCAATGCAGGATGGTCAAATTAAAAGATTGGAGTGCTAGGCTCCAGCGAAGCAACAGATGTTTGTCGCCAGCTACCCTTAACAACCAACACAAGGGGTTGTGGTTGGTGACAACCGTAAATTCTCTCCCTTATGTAATGCTAAAGCATCTTAGGAGCCAACCAGTAAGCACTCAACTGCCACATAGGCATCCTTACTGGACAGGAGGTAGGCAATGGGGGTATCAGGGCACAATGAAGGGGGCACTGGTAGTTGGGCACCAGCAGAACAGGGGAGCAGGTGAGGGTGACTTGGAGGACTCAGAAGGCAGGCTCACAGGAAGGTGCCCTATCCACAATCCTCACCATTTTCTTGCGGGTCAGGTCCGTGAGGGGCTTTGCGATTTTTCCCCGGGCTTCCTCTAAGGTGAATCTGATTTTGTCCACTGGAGTCTCCAGGGCTGCCCTTGCTGCTTGTACCCAAATTAAGGTCCCAACATTAAACAACAA
The DNA here is from genome assembly GCA_027410445.1 of Discoglossus pictus. Lineage (NCBI taxonomy): Eukaryota > Metazoa > Chordata > Amphibia > Anura > Alytidae > Discoglossus > Discoglossus pictus. The sequence goes on from CM050170.1 coordinate 63,988,636, forward strand.
CAAACTTGAAAAAAGTCATAGTCCCTTTAGGCAAGTCAAATAGCCATTACAATAGCCTTTGGGTTTGATAGCCAAATGCGCTAATGTCCACCTATACCATGTTGTCAGCCCAAAAGAGTTCAAGAGCCCAGGGGTTCCTGACATGATATCCCTTTCATCCTTTGTCTTGTGTTTAACCACAAAATATGAAGTACTTGGCCTTGGTCCTTGTTGGTGACCTCAAATTCCATCTAATAGGGAGCCCAAACTGCTAAAAATATTATGGAAGCCCAAGTCAGCCCACAAAAGTGAATACACGTCGGTGCTTCTCAAACCCTCCAACCCTCCTAGCCAACTTCCTATGCAACCAAATAAAGGTACCGCTACCCAAAGGGCAGTTAGCTAGGACGATGGATTGAACTCACTGGCCTGGCCACTACTCTCCCCTCACCCAAAGCTGCTAACCAGCCTCACTACCCTCCACTTGGTCACATGAATAGAAGAGAGTCAGTTTCCCGAGAATCTAATAATTACACACCAAAGGTCTCTGGCTCCCCACCTGGGTTAGATTTAGGCCCACCACACAGACACTCTGTCTCCAGCAGTCTCACTACCTAATCAACACCCGCTGTGCCCAGATCCTGTCAGAGACAGCTGATAGCTGAGAAGACAGAATAATTCAAAGGGGGGAAAATGTGTCAAACTTGTGTTTATCAAGGGAAGTGTCCCGGTAACTTGTCCGGAGGACTCTGCAACTTGGCCCTGCAATCATATTTTATTCCAGAGAGTTGTCAACTAGTCAAGAGATTCTGTATGTGCAAAAATGGGACCTATATAACCTGCGGGTAGGATTGATTTTCTTGACTTTTTCAAGCTCAACGAAAAGTGGGTTGTGACACCTGTCTTTTCATGATATGGCCAAAATAGTTGAGCTTTAGCCTCATGATCAAAACATCCAGTGAACAGAATGGCTCAATTTCTTGTAGTGTTGATTGATTGGATCTTTTTGCAGTACAAGGGACTCCAAACAGTTTTCTCCAGCACCAGAATTCAAAGCACCTTTAATTCCATGACACTCAGCATTCTTTATGGTCCAGCTTTCACATTCATATGTTACTACTGGGATTACCATAGTTTTAACTATGCCAATCTGTGTTGATAGTGTAATATCCTTACCAGTGTTGCCATAGCTTTCCACCCAAAAACAAACATCTTTTTATTTCATGGCTGCAGTCACATCTGCAAAGAAAAATAAAATCTGTCACTGTCGCCAATTTCTTACCCCATCTATTTGCCAGGAACTGAGATTGCATTTTATCATGATCTTTGTGTTTTTAACATTGAGCAGCAGTCCAGCTTTTACATTCTTTTCATTCAAACTTATCAATAGTTAGTTCCTTTTCACAACAGAGTAATATCATCTGCCTATCTGAGTTAGTTGATATTTCTCCAAGCATTATTAACTCAGGCTATAGATTTGTCCAGCCTGGCCTTGCACATGATGTATTCCGCATATACAGCATATATAAACTGTATATGTATATGTATATATATATATATACAGTGTATATTCAGTGCCTTGCAAAAGTATTCACCCCCTTGACTTTTTACATATTTTGTTACATTACAGTCTTAAGTTCAATGTTTTGTAAATATGAATTTCATGTGATGAATCAGAGCACAATAGTCTAAGTTGGTGAAGTGAAATGAGAAAAATATATACATAAAACTATTTTTTAGAAATAGAAAACAGAAAATTGGCATGCGCGCATGTATCCACCTCCTTTGTTAGGAAGCCTATAAAAAGCGCTGGTGCAACCAATTACCTTCAGAAGTCACATAATTAGTGAAATTATATCCACCTGTGTGCAATCTAAGTGTCACATCATCTGTCATTACATATACACACCTTTTTTGAAAGGCCCCAGTGGCTGCAACACATAAGCAAGAGGCATCACTAACCAAACACTGCCATGAAGACCAAGGAACTCTCCAAACAAGTAATGGACTATGTTGTTGAGAAGTACAAGTCAGGGTTAGGTTATAAAAATATATCCAAATCTTTCATGATCCCCAGGAGCACCATCAAATCTATCATAACCAAATGGAAAGAACATGGCACAACAGCAAACCTGCCAAGAGACGGCCGCCCACCAAAACTAACGGACAAGGCAAGGAGGGCATTAATCAGAGAGGCAGCACAGAGACCTAAGGTAACCCTGGAGGAGCTGCACAGCAGAGACTGGAGGACAATAAGCCGGACGCTCAATAAGCCGTACGCTCAATAGAGTTGGGCTTTATAGTAGAGTAGCCAGAAGAAAGCCTTTACTTTCAGCAAAAAACAAAATGGTAAGTTTTGAGTTTGTGAAAAGGCACGTGGGAGACTCCCAAAATGTACAGAGGAAGGTGCTCTGGTCTGATGAGACTAAAATTTAACTTTCCGGCCATCAAAGAAAACGCTATGTCTGGCGCAAACCCAACACATCCCATCACCCAAAGAACACCACCATATTTTTCAGCAGCCGGGACTGGGAAACTGGTCAGAGCTGAGGGAAAGATGGATAGTGCTCAATACAGGGATATTCTTGAGCAAAACCTGTACCACTCTGTGTGTGATTTGAGGCTAGGATGGAGGTTCACCTTCCAGCAGGACAATGACCCCAAACACACTGCTAAAGCAACACTTGAGTGGTTTAAGGGGAAACATGTAAATGTGTTGGAATGGCCTTGTCAAAGCCCAGACGTCGATCCAATAGAAAATCTGTGGTTAGACTTAAAGATTGCTGTTCACAAGCGCAAACCATCCACCTTGAAGAAGATGGCGCAGTTTTGCTTGGAGGAATTGGCAAAAATCCCAGTGGTAACATGTGGCAAGATCATAGAGACTTATCTAAAGCAACTTTGAGCTCTGATTGCCGCAAAAGGTGGCTCTACAAAGTATTGACTTTAGGGGGTGAATAGTTTTGCACATTGACTTTTTCTGTTATTTTATCCTATTTGTTGTTTGCTTCACAATAAAAAAAAAACACATCTTCAAACATATTCTGTAAATTAAATGATGCAAATCCTTAAACAATCCATGTTACTTCCCAATTGTGAGGCAACAAAACACAAAAAATGGCAAGGGGGGGGATACTTTTGCAAGGCACTGTATATATATATATATATATATATATATATATAAATATATATATATATATATATATATATCACTATCAAAACTTTTTGTTACCATGGGATTTAGCATATTTTCCGTCTCCAATTACACCTATGCGGGCAATTAGCAATGATTTGTCTGAGATTCCCTACAACAAGCAGCATCAGTCAAGAAGTATGGTTCTACCGGACTTCTTTAAGAATGACAGTCTTAGATCTCTTGAGGACATGATGTTAACATACAATCTATCCGAAGATAAATGGCTTCATCTTCTATCCTGGAAACAAGAAATTAAGAACTCTGACTTTACCCTATTCCAGGTGAGAGAACTGACTAGTTTTGAAAAAATGTACAGTACAGGTGAGGCTCCCTCCACTCAATACAGAAATGGGAGGCTGAACTAGATATAAGTTATATCAAAGAAAAATGGTTCAGAGCATTTGCAAACACTGACAAATGGGTTAGCTACGCTTCACTTAACAAAATATACTTCAAGCTTTGTCAAAGGTGATATATTGTACCCACTATTGCCCTTAAAATAATATCATCCAATAAATCTCCTAATTGCTGGAGAGGCTCTAGTAGTTAAGTGGTTGATTATGAGGAGTTTGAAAACTTCATATTTTCCGCAATGGGGAGAAATAGAAGCAGTTCTTACTAGGAAAAGACAGATTGAGGAGGGTTATTTAAAAGCATATCCTGCCTCAAGGAAGAAAAGTATGACAAAATGGACTATATGGGACCAATATACTGTATGATCCAGAAAAAGGATAAGGTGTGATTTGATCTCCTGCTCCTTCCCCCTCCGTCTGAACCTTTTTACATCAACTTCACAAGCTAACTCCGACCGCATACTAAATGAAGGCTGGCAGCCTTTTTCTTTCTCTTTTTTTTTTTTTTTTGTTCTGCTTTTTTGTGATTCAAATATAATTGTATTTTATGTTACGGAACAAGATTGACTCTATATTTGGATGTTATCATTTTCGTACACAAAGATTATAAAAAAATTGGAAAAAAAAAACTTTTTGTGACCCTGACACATTCTACATTCCTTCACATGCTTTATTGTTTTTTTTTTCTACTCCTTAATACATGGGGATATATTTTTGGTCCTGCTGTTTTCTTATCTATAGACTCACATACTTGACCTATCAGTACATTTTTACGATGCCTGTCTGTGTCCCACTCTAATCTCTCCCCAGTTAATTTTTTTTATTTGCTTAATTCAGTATTGCTTCCAACTTGATAGAGTTGTCTATTGACATTTCGTCATTTCAATGAATATGCGTGTCCAGTAAATAATTTATAATTATATACTGCAATACTCATCGCGATTACTGGACACTCATGACTACCTCACTCTTTATATACACACACATATATATACAGTATCTCACAAAAGGGAGTACACCCCTCACATTTTTGTAAATATTTTATTATATCTTTTCATGTGACAACACTGAAGACATTTTTAAGAAACAAATCAGAAAACAATATACCTGTAAGGAGTGAATTGTGGTAATAATATTATGTATCTAAGGTATATTCACCATTATATTTTATTAATATATAAACCATTTGCTGACTAGATGTAAATATGTCAAATTTTTGAGGAAAGAAAAAGAAGAAAAGACACCTTTTGTTGTCAGCAAAACTACTCCTTTACACAAATTAATTTTAAAGAGAAGCAATTTCTTTCAAAAACATAATTTTATTAGTACACTTCAAACACAATTCAAATAGAAAAGCGACAATTAAAATATTTTACAATTGTAGTAGATCAGCTGCTTTTTCCTGACTATATCCTCTTTGTCAGTTAATCATAATATTTTGATAATTCCAGGGACTCACCTCTATGTATCTATAATAAAGATTAGATTTTACCTTCATTTTTATCCTTCATTTTATCCTTTGATTTGTTGCTAATCGTTTGGCTAAATTAAAAATCTTATAGCCTTCTTTTAAGAGTTGTAATAATGTATTTTATAGTGTATTTAAAGTGCTACATTCAATTTAAAGTAAATAATTAAATTTGATAGTGGATTAATTAAATAAATAAGTAATATTGTGATAATAATTAATTTTAGGGGGTGGTCCCTAAGCTATCTATTATGGTGGAACTTAGGGCCTACCCCCTGTCCCCTACTAAAAGGTGCTGCTATCTGTGCTATCTAGTGAAAGTACTATATATTGTGATAGAATGGAGGCCCACCATTTACCTCCTAAAATATTTAATATAAATCTACTCTGTATAAATCAAAATTCCAACCACAAAAATATCTAATACATATTGTATATTATTGTAAATACAAGGCATATATTTGGGACTGGGACTGTCTGTCTGTTCTCTGGCCAGGAGACTTTCTAATTACGTGGTCATGTGTCTAATCACTGCTGAGCTGGGGGCAGTTAGACGTGTGCCCAGTCGTGGCCATGGCAAGGTACTGATTTTCCTTTGTGGGGGTTGCAATTTGGTTTCCTCCACTGGGAAGTACCTCCCCTAGACCCACCCTGGGGAGGACATACCAGGCCCCCATATCCATCCACCCAAGTTTGCCACCCAGTTGTAATTCTCTTACTGGATGATCCTGATCGGGGAGGAGGTTTTGAGTAGGTCCTCCCAGACACATGGAAAATATGATATAGATATTGCTGTAAGAAATAAAGTGTTGTTGTTACTTGGAAAGCATAGAGGACGATGTGTTTCATTTAACTTGAAGGATTTTATTATTTTCCTGAGTAAAGCACATGTACATGTTCCTGATCTGTTAGCCGGATACGGAGCAGCCCATTCCTTCAATGAAGATTGCCTATTTAGAGGGGAATTCCTGTGTTCGAAGGCAGGGATTGTCTGTGGCTAAATAAACCCCCTTTTTGGGATCTTCACAAACTGGTGGCAGTTGGTGGGAGCTCTGTAAAGAACCGGTAGCAAGGATGGCAAAATATCTCGCAACTCGTGCTGCCACGATCCAGGAGCTGAGAAGGGTAGAAGAAGCTGGTCAGCAGGTAGGCTGACCAGAGGACCTAGACTGTTCTTCAAGTGATACCACCCGATTTGGACATCTCACCACTGGGCAACCGGCAGGGAATGATGAGGTTACCAGAAAGTGCCAAGAGTGGATAGCCACTAGACCATCTGATGAACTAATTGATCAAATGATGAAGGACATTTCCCAGAAGAGCCGGATTGAGTGGAATGGGAGATCATCCGAGGCTCCTGCTCACAATTCAGCAGTTGTGACAATGTACACTCTGTAACCCTCACTGGAATACAGTCTATAAAAGCTTGAGGTACTTTGATGAGGACAGAGTAGATATTGATGGCTACCTTCAGGACTTTGAGCGGCAGTGCAAGCTTCACTGTATTCCCCAAGCTGAGCAGATCAAGCTCCTTGTTAGTCAGCTTAGCAGCAAAGCCAGCAGTGCCCACTGGACTATTTCCCTGGACCAGGTGGAGGAGTACTACAAGGTCCGGCAAGTACTCCTCGACCAATATGCAATCATGCCTGAGACCTACCGTAGGCAATTTCGCACCATGACTAAGTTGGGGAGGGAAACTCATGTGGATCGAATGAGAAAGATGGGGCACGCCTGTGAAAGCTTGTTGAGGGGTGAGGCTGCCTACAGCCTGGAAGATGCTATACACCACATGTTGATGGAACAGTTGTATAATCGGATCCCAGACTCAATGCAAGAGTGGATCCTAGACCAGAAGCCCACTTGCCCTGAGGAGGCGGCCCATCTGGTGGATCATTCCCACAAGACGAGGGTGGATACAAGGTCGGCATATTGAAGCAGCTCAACAAATAGAGGGGGGCCACTTCTTCCCATCCCCGCCCCACCAGCAGTCGTACCCTGGTGGAACCAGGCCTAGCCTTGGCGGAGGCAGGCCACCGTGATATGTGACCCGGGAGGGGCAGTTTGAGCCCATTGTTTTGGCTATAATCGGATGGGGCATCTGAGGATTGATTGCCCCCATACCCCCGTCAGACTGGTCCAGGCCCCAGCCAGCCAGTTTATTATTTCAGGAACTGGGAGGATCATTATATGAGGATCAGGGCCTATGAGTGCTCCGATGGATTTACCGGTTTTGCAGCCATTAATAGTGCACAGGTTATCACAGTTATCCATCCAGACTTTGTTAGCTTGTCATCTTTGCTAAATAAGAAACTGGATGAAGTGGTGGCTGGAGGGAAGCGACTTTCCATCCCTGTGGCCCGGGTACAGATTGATTGGGGTACCGTCCAGGGTCTCCGGGAAGTAGGAGGGATGTTGGGGTTGCCCGCGGATGTGATACTGGGCAATGACCTGGGACTAATGGAGTGTTCAGAATGGCTCTGCTAGGATTGGCCCATGACAACGTCTAACTCACATATTTTACTGGCCTAGGGTGAACAGGGATGTGAAGGAATATTGCGATACATGTGACTTTGTGTCAGAGGTTCAGCAACCAAGGCAGAGGGAACACGCCCCCCCTCCAGAGTTTGCCCATTATAGAGACCCCTTTCCAGCAGGTTGCTATCTGTATAGTTGGTCCCCTGGTCCACCACAGCCGCTCACGGAAACAGTATATTCCTACTGTAGTGGACTATGCTACCCGGTACCCTGAAGCTGTAGCCTTGGGTAAAATAACTGCTACTACTGTAGCAGAAGCCCTGGTGGGAATCTTCTTGAGGGTGGGTTCCTGAGGGATTCACTTTATGGCCGAGCTGTGGCAGTTTTGTGGTATAAAGCTTCTGTGTTCATCCCCTTACCATCCCCAAACCAATGGCCTATGTGAACGGTTCAATGGAACTCTCAAACGAATGCTTAGAGCCTTGGTAGAAAAGGGCGGGAGTGGGAGAAATTGCTGCCCTACCTCCTCTTTGCCTAAAAAGAGGTCCCTCAGGAGTCCACAGGGTTCTCACCCTTTGAACTCCGGTATGGACGAAAAGTAAGTGGTCCCTTACAGGTCACCCGGAATGCATGGGAAGGGGAGTATGAACACAGTGAGGTACCAGTAGTTTTCTATGTGTTAGCTTTCCATCGGTGACTAGCCACCCTTGCTGGGATAGTTCAGGAATGCTTTTGAGTAGCCCAAGGGAATCAGAAGCAGCAATATGACTAAGTCACCCAGTATAGGGAGTTTGTAGATGGTCAGCTAGTCCTTCTTTTCGCCCCAATCACCAGAACAAGTTGCAAGCCTCCTGGGAAGGACTGTATAAGGTAGTAAGGAAAACCGGGGAAGCCACCCTTAGAATAGAGGTAGACCCTGATCGTCACATACACAGAACCGCCCATATCAATAGGTTAAAAGCTTACCGGGACTTGGCTGCTATGGTCATGGCTGCATTTGCTGCTAGCGATCCTCAGGGAGGGTTATTGCTCGATCTCATGGAGGATATCACCTCAATTCCTGTTACTGACATTGTTGGGGCATCCTGAAAATTAAATGATGATCAGCAGGGTCAGCTAACAAATCTCATCACCAGCTACCCTAGATTATTTACTAAAGCCCCGGGATGCACCCATTTAGCCAAACAGGACATGCTCACCACTGACTTCCCCCCTCTAAGACAGCTTCCCTATCGAGTCCCTGAGGCGGTCCGGGAGACCATTTTTGAGAAGTTAGTGGTGATGCTCCAGATGAAACTTATTGAACCCTTTAGCAGCCCTTGGGCCTCCCCTGTAGTACTAGTCCCTAAGAAAGATGGTAACACACTGTTCTGTTTGGACTACTGTAAGTTAAATGAGAAAACTAAGACTGATGCCTATCAAATCCCTTGGATGGATGAGCTCTTAGATAGGTTGGGTTCAGCCAAACAACTCACTACCCTTGACCTATTAAAGGTCTATATTGGCAGATCCCTCTTGCAGACTTGGCTAGGGTAAAGGTCGGCCTTTTTCAACCCATTCGGGCTCTACCAGTTCTGGATGAAAAATGCCCCTACTACCTTCCAGAGGTTGGTCAACCAGCTATTACAGCTATTACCTAGATGACATATCCATCTTTATCTCTTCCTGGGGCGAACATCTTGCCCACATACAGCAGGTGTTAGACCGGATTAGGGATGCCGGGCTTACCATTCTGCCAGACAAGTGTCAGTGGACTAGGGCTGAGGTGCAGTACTTGGGACACTGGGTAGGGGGTGGCAAGATTCCAACGGAGCCAGCTAAGATTCAAGGGATAGCTACCTGGCCCACCCCCCCAAACTAAGAAGCTGGTAATGGCTTTCCTGGGAACGGCAGGGTATTACCATAAATTGCTCCCTTCTTACAGCACAATTGCAAAGCCCCTGATGGGCCTAACCAAGAAAAGGATGCCTCGCATGGTGGACTGGACACCGGCATGTGAAACTGCTTTCCCCTGGCTGCCTTGGTGAGAGCACCACTACTCGCTACCCCGGATTACACCCGACCCTTTTTGGTTCACACCTACAGACTGGAGGCTGTCCTCAACCTGGTCAATCAGGAAGGGGAGGAGCATCCTATTGCTTACTTGAGCCGTAAATTAGTAGACCGGTAAGTAGTCTACGCAGCCATTGAGAAAGATTGCTTGGTGATAGTGTGGGCCCTCAAAAAGCTCCAACCCTGCTTATATGGACATCCTTTTACAGTGCTCACAGACCACGACTGGCTTCTGTGCTGGCTTCACCAAACAGGTGGAGACAATGGGAGGCTGCTGCAGTGGAGTCTTGCTCTCCAGGCACAGGACTTTGTAATTAAATACAGATGGGGAAGTACCAACCAGAACGCTGATGGGCTGCCCCGTCAAGAGCACCGGTGAACAGCCTGCTCACCAGGGGCAATCTGGAAATAGTACCCCCTCTTCGCTGAGTCGCAGGGAGGCAGTGGTTGTGAAGATCACCTGGGACTGTCTGTTCTCTGGCCAGGAGATTCTGTAATTGTGTGGCAATTTTTCTAATCGCTGCTGAGCTGGGGACAGTTACACATGTGCTCAGTAGTGACATCTTATGGCCATGGGAGGATAAGCAAAGCTCCCATATGCAACCGCCACTGATGGGCTTTAATCACCCATGACTGCCCATAACCACCCCCCCACCCCAGCTGCCGTTCTCTTACTGGATCATCCTATTCAGGTAGGGGATTTTGAATAGGTCCTCACAGACACATGGCAAATGATATAGAGATTGCTGTAAGAAATAAAGTGTTGTTGTTACTTGGAATGCATATAGGATTGTGTGTTTTATTTAATGGGAAGGCTTTTATTATTTTCCTGAGCTAAAGCACATGTAAACATGTTCCCGATCCATTAGCTGGATACTGAGCAGTCCATTCCTTTAACGAAGATTGTCTATTTAGAGGGGAATTCCTGTGGACAAAGGCAGGGAATGTCTGTAGCTAAATAGACCCTCTTTTTGGGAACTTCGCAACAAGCATCTTGGCCAGATCCTGAAGCCAGCCTCTTTCCAGGGAATCCATAGAACCATTACCCATAGGGAAGAGGACTTAATTGGTGGGATCCATTCATTGGTCAGTCCAGCTGGTCCCTCATCTAGACACAAGGCTATACCGGTTCACTAGAAGAGGTAGTAAAAAAAAATAGGTAGAAATGTGGGTAATAGCCACTCATGTATCAAAAGAATGTTGATAAGTATCAATTATATATTTTTTCATTTCTCATTTCTAATAACATATGATACCATAATTTATGATGGGAAAGGTACTAGTATTTATTAATAAAAAAACATGAATGCAATACAAACAGAACTCATTATTAATGCTACATTCTAACCTTACAATCCTCAAGCTGTCATTTCAATGCAGACTTCACATAATTATATTTTAAGCTATAATTAAGTGGGTTTAAAAATGGGACAATAGCCATATTAATAAGAGAGAGAGGTTATTTTGATTCCAAGCTGTCTATAGAGGTTGGTGTCAAGTAGAACCATAACAGCATTACATAGAAGAGGATAGCAACTGTGTGGCGTGAAGAATATGTGTAGAAGACTTTATGTCTCCTAGGGCTGAAATAAATCTTAGGAAGAAATGCACTGAGAGGGAGGAACAGGAAATGAGGAGATCAGCTGAGTAGTCAGCTGTGGGCAGTTTCGGTTTGAAGGATGAAGGCTGTTAAATCTCTGCCGAGGTAAACCACTACTAGCTGCTACTGCTTCTAACTGCTACTAACTACAACTGATACCACATAACTGGATGTCGAAAATACAGCAAACAGACTAATAATACTGACTAGTATTATTTGGTTTTGGAAGCCCTCTGTGATACTTTGGGATGCCATCGGACCTGCCTGATTACCGGTATGACTCACCTGCGGGGAGTGTAGCAGGAGTGTTCAAGTCGGCTTCTGCCGCTTCCGCGTTTGCTATCGCTGTTGGAGGCTAAGGAGCAGAGGTGCCGGAGTTATGCGACTCTTAGAGGCGTTTGGTGGCCGATGTGGGAGCTTGGTTGGGGTTGTGCCCGAAGGATCGGCTGCAGTGGAAAACCGATGGTGTGAGAGTCGGTGACGTCAGAGCTGAATTGCGGCTTGGTGAAGCTTGTCATTTGCGGCTGTATGACCGGACACCAGACTGGCAGTGCTGAGCAGAAACCCTGTACTGGGAAAGCTCCCTGATATGTTTTGGGATATCATTAGATTGCCCAAGTGTACAGGTTTTATGCAAAGGTGGAGTGGTAAAAGTACACAATCCCTTCAGTAGTCCCAATGTAATGGGATAATGTTTGGTCTGAAGCTCTCAATGTTGGTCTCTCTTATGTAGAAATTGTATTTATATATACACTATACTAATGGCGGACAGATAGATAGATGCTATGTATCTATCAATTGGCTGGTTGCCATTCAGATCTGTTCTCATAGTGCAAAGATCCCGGTGGCAGTGAGGTAGACTAGTACTGTGGATATGGCCACCTGTTGATGTTGCGGTTTTGCTGTAATGATAGTGTCTAAACAGCCATGGATCCTTCAAACACACCCCAAATCAATGAGATGGAAACCAGGGTTGATGAACAGGTTTTATTCATAGAATGCCGCAGATAAAATATACACAGTAGTCCGTCTTTGGTGTATGTCATATACAACGGATAAAACAAAGAAAAAATAAAAAGTAAAAACAAACTCTAAAAGATTTAAAACCTATAAAAACTTTGCTAGGTTGGTGCACATAAATGATGTCTCCACTTTCTTTGAGGTGTTGGAGATGATATTTATGTGTAAATACACTTTATCAAACGCTATTCGCAGTTTTGCTGACGGCTTCCTCAGTGATAATTATATCCTTATCAGTGAGGAAGCCATCAGCAAAATGGCAAAATGTGTATTTACACATAAATATCATCTCCAACACCTCAAAGAAAGTGGAGACATCATTTTTGTGCACCAACCTAGCAAATTTTTTATAGACATTGAACATTGGGGCAGTTCCTAAATGTTTATCCAGATCCATAGATATGAAACCAGCAGTTCAGCTAAGAGACTAGCAGTTCAGGGAGCAGGTTCTTGAGTACACTCAGAGATCATTATCTGGCCCAGGTTGTACAAGAGCCTACTAGAAATGAAGCTATCTTGGATTTAGTTATCACAAATAATATTGATATGGTTTCAAATGTCGACATAGGACAACATTTGGGAAACAGTGATCACAACACAGACTCATTTGACATTGAATTAAAAAAACAAAACAGTAAGGGGCCAACGAAAACTCTCAATTTTAAAAGGGAAGATGTTAACGTCTAAGTTCAGCAATACAACATATAGACTGGGACAGAGAACTGATAATATACTCAACATAAATGGACAACATTCAACTCCTTACTAAATATACATACTTATCACCATATACCATCTGGGAATAAAAATAAAAAGACTAAATCACATCCAATGTGGCTTAACAATGATTTAAAGATCAAGATACAGAGTAAAAAACAGGCATGTAAATTATAGAAACAAGAGGGGACAGAGACTGCTTTACATGAGTACAAGGAATCAACAAGGCAGCAAAAGGGCTATTAGACTGGCTAAAATAAAAAAAATGAAAGGTTGTTGCAAAGGAGAGTAAGACTAACCCTAAAATATTTTTTAAATATATTAATGAGAAGAAGGCCAGGAAGGAAGCTATAGGAACAATGTGAGACAAGCCGTCTGATAATTAGTGAGCAGGAAAAGATCAGATGAGTTCTATTAGTTATTTTCTTCGGTATATACAAGAAAGGTATCAGTGGTTGGGACACTGCAACATAATGGGACCACACTACCTTAACCACATAATTAGTTAATGCAGGAAGAAATCCAAAAGAAGTTGGAAAAAATAAATGTTAATAAAGTCCCAGGTCCTGATGGAATACATCCAAGGGTACTGAGAGAACTGGGCTCTGTAATAGCCAAACCATTATATCTAATTTTTCAAGATTCACTCAAACAAAGGGTCGCTTCAAGATTACTGAAGAAAGAAGAGAGCAAGAACAGATCTGGGGAATTATAGACAAGTCAGCCTCATTTCTGTAGTGGGAAAGCTTTTAGAGGGGTTAATACTGGATAGTATACAATAATATGTCTGTTTGAACAGGTCTATGAATAGGAGTCAACATGGATTTATGAGGCATAAACAAACCTAATTAGTTTTTATGAGGAGATTAGTAGGAACTTGGATCAAGGCCACTCAGTGGATGTAGTCTTTTTAGATTTTGCAAAGGCTTTTGATACAGTGCCACATGGAAGACTATTGTGCAAACCAAGTGATACAGGTATAGCAATAAATATCTGCTCATGGATTTAGAGCTGGCTAAAAGACAGGAAGCAAAGGGTTGTTGTAAATGGAACATACTCCGATTGGACTAATGTGGTAAGTGGGGTTCCTCAGCGTTCAGTATTAGGTCCTCTCCTTTGTAACATATTTATTAATGACTTAGAAGTAGGACTGTAAAGTATTGTCTTCATTTTTGTTGATGACACTAAGTTGTGCAAGGTAATTAAATCAGATGATGATGTACTTTTCCTCCAAAGGGATTTGCATAAATTAGAGAAATGGGCAACTAAATGGCAGATGAGATTTAATACAAATAAATGTAAAGTTATGCATTTGGGAAGGAAAATAGCCATGCAATTTATAATCTAAATGCAGCAAATCCAGGGGTATCAGATATTGAAAGGGATTTGGGAGTACTTGTGGATAACCACCTAGGTGTTCAATGCCAAGCAGCAGCTGCAAAGGCAAGTACAATATTACCATGTATTAAGAAGGGAATAGAAGCAAGGGAAGCAAATATGATTCTACCACTATTCATATGCCCTCATTTGGAATATGGAGTACAATGTTGGGCACCACTTCATAAAAAGGACAGTTTAGAGCTGGAAAACGTACAGAGAAGGGCAACAAAACTTATACGGAGAACAGAGAGGCTAAGTTATTAAGAAAGACTAACCAAATTAAACTTGTTTTCTCTAGAAAAAAGGCATCTAAGAGGGGATATTATTATGCTATATAAATACATCCAGGTTCAATATAAAGCTTTGTCAAGTGAACTTTTTGTGCAAGAGGTTTTCATCCGACAAGAGGACATCCTTTGAGGTTAGAAGTAAGCAGATTCCACCTAAGAGCAAGAAAAAGGTTCTTCACAGTAAGGGTGGTTAATCTGTGAAATTCTCTACCAAGGGAGGAAGTGACAACGGATTCGATACATAGCTTTAAAAATTGATTGTATATATTTTTAATTAAGAAGGGTATTCAATCTTATCCTTGATTCTTATGGAGGGAGTATCGGTCCAGAGAGGAATCAGATTGCCAGTATCTGGGGTCGGGAAGGAATTTCATTTTTTTTTACCTTTTTTAGACAATTGGCAAAGTTTCACTGTTTTGTTTTGTTTTTTCTGTTTGCCTTCCTCTGACAATTAATCTGCATATTGCAGGTAAGAGGAGATATAAAAATGTTGAACTTAATTAACTAAAAGCCTTTTTTCAATCTAAATCACTATGTAACCATGTAACTGTGTTAATTTGGAAAGATATGTGCCTTGATTCGTCATTTCTGATACAATTAAGAAGTCAATAATGCCACACACTACACCACCTAACCCTAGCTGTCACGAAGGTCATTTAAGGACAACTGTTACAGGGGTTAAGTATTAGTTGGCATGGAGGTTTATATGCACCCCCATGGTTATAAATAGATGGTGAGGATAGTGGTTTAGTGTGTGGGAGGAGGGAATCCCCTTCTGGAGGGGTTCATTGGGGGTCAAAGGCAGAGGGGACCCTGCCATGGGAAGGGTTTTATTAGTTATAGATTTGGTATTTGGCTACTACGGGCCAGCAAGGCCGTAAAACCGGCCTTAGAACTCCATTGGGTTTAGCAAAGCTCGATTATTATGAGCTCTGACTAATTAAAATTACACAGAATCAATATTCTATTACACCCATAGCTCTAGCTTTCAAATTAAGTCTAACCCCCAATTGAAAAAAAGTATCACTTTTGTGTTAAAAATATTAAGAGTATTAAATTGGACTAGG
Organism: Discoglossus pictus; assembly: GCA_027410445.1. NCBI lineage: Eukaryota > Metazoa > Chordata > Amphibia > Anura > Alytidae > Discoglossus > Discoglossus pictus. The sequence goes on from CM050170.1 coordinate 64,004,233, forward strand.
AAGGCATTTTTCAAACATTTAGTAAAGCTGTAACAGCAATTAAATACACAATACTGTACTTTGAGAGCACAGGAAGGAATGGCAACACATTAAAATTTATTTCAGAACATCTCAAACCGACAAAAATGCAACTTAAAAATAGTATTTTCGACTGTTATTTCTGAGTAATAATGATCCCGGGACTCAAGAAGTCAATACATATCATGAAACCCACATGGACTAAAACAGATGAGCTAATGCATCTTATATCATGCTAGATAGCTTTATTTTGAGCCCGATTGGTAAATATTACTTATTGATACTAATTAATTTGTAGCTTACGATTGCAGATTATGAGTTACTGACGTTATGATGACGGACTCATTTACTATTGGCTGTGTCTAAGAAGTAAATTACCGGCTTGCTTAAATATTGTCAGATCATATGATCAAGAACCCTGAAATAAGAATTACAAAGGCATGGTTTACGTTTTTAGGCGTAAGGAGGTTATTGGCCGGTTTGAGTCAATAAAAAACATCTAAACATTTAGAAAAAAAAACATAAGATAGGTATTTTTATAATTTTTAATATTTTTTACTCTATATCGACAGTTTTACTGTACCACACTGCAGTGATACTGAGCTATGTTTCCAAAAATGCTGTTTATGAATAACAGTTTATAAAAATTATCAGTCAATATAAACTATTCAAATGTTCCCTCTGCTCACCTTTAGGTGGTCACCATATTGGAATCTCTCGCGTCTCAAATTCTTCATGTTATGTCACTGACTGAGGTTCACACTTCTATATAGCATCTTCTAACGTAATTACAGCACAGCCAGCAGCTTCCTATTGGTCCACAGAGTCATATGTTGTAGCTGGACCCAGCTGACTTATGACCATATGGATCATTAGGAAGCTTTCTGCTACTAAATTTAATGTAATTAATTAACTCCCAAAGTGGGGGTGATAACCAATATTAGTAGGGTCTGTGGTATATTTAAGAACAATGGCAAAGGCTTAGATATGTTAATGGCTTTGTCATTATATTTGTATACCACTTGAGCATTAGGTATTGCCCCATAAATCCAGGAAGATGAAGTGTCATTTATTTTTTATTATTAGTTACATGTTTATAACATCACATAACAATAGTACAAAGGAAAATGTAATTTTTTTTAAACTTTTATTTCTTCATAATTGTAGTCTGAATATGGCATCATGTCCAATTATAACTATTACTCATTGCTGAGCAGTTGAGCCAATATATGTAAAATCATGGAATGGTTAGTTTGATGGGCTTCTAGCCACCGTGGATTTGCTTCCAGTTGTACAAGAATTAATGTCATCTCTTGGTTTTTGTACCAACAGGGCCATGTCTCAATTGCCGGAATATAATGAAACCTATGGGTTTTTAGAACCTCAAGAGATATGATCCCAAATTAGTAAACGTCTCGTCTTAACAAAGATAAAGAGCTATAAAATGTATATACCTGTGGATTAGACTCTCTTCGTTTCTACTATTCAGCACCATACCCACACATTCTTTACTACTTGGTGAGTTATTTTTCATTTCTTTAAAATGAAAACATAGATACCAAATGAATGTCTATTTCTAGTGATTTTATGTTCTTCTTGAATATGAGTCAGTTTAGGGAGTGTTGTGAATAGACATAATATCTCTCTAGAAGCATTGACTATATTAGTAATTATTATCATTTTTTATAAAAAAATGTAAACAACCTTATTGTTCTTATAGAACAGCAAGAAACTTGTATATGATAAGTTTCTAATGTAATAATTAGATACATTTTTGGGCTGGGACATTTGTAGAGAGCATGATTCTAAATGAAAATATTATTTGTAGATGAATGTAAAAAATACAAAAATGCAAATGACATTATTGGTCATGGAGAAAGCAAGAAGCCTTCTGGTAGGTTTAAAATATTCTTCATAGATGAATTATTTAACCTGAACAAAATTAAGAAATGTATAGATAACATGTTTCTGATGGAAATATTCTTTGTAAATGGGTTATTGGTCCTGTGGAAAAGTAAGAAATTTGTTGATAAGATGTTTCCAATGCAAACATTCTTGATAGATGATTTTTAGTTATATTTGACAACATTAACTATTTCTTCTTAAAGGTTCTTTTAACATCATGGCAATGTACAATATGTCTGCTCTTGAAATATATACACTCTTTTCTTCTAAGTCTTGATAGATGCGTTTTAGACTTTTGAGAACATTAACTAATTCTTCTTCTTCTAATACCATGGCAATCTAGGAGACTTCTGTTACTCCTTTCTTTGAAGTCATGACAGGACGTGCTACTGGGCACATTTGCATACCCCTGCTCGGCTTCCCAGAATGCAGTGTAATAGAGCTAGAAAAAGATTTTTTCTAACTTGTTTTAAACATTCAAATGTGAACACAGATGTACTATTTATTAACTTATGTATAGAAACACAAAAATGTAAAATAGATAAGACCTAAAAGTCTAATATAGAACAAGCTTTGATTAGAGCTGTGAGCAGATGGATCTTTCTCCCTGATACAATGGCACCATATGGTCTCAATGAGAACATCATTTACACAGTGTTTATTTAATTTGCTACTGGTTTTATACCATTCATTTATTTCCGCCTATTCTTGAATTTTTTCTAGTATTTATGCTTGTATAATAATGGTACCATAGAGTCATGAATTAGGGTTACATTAGTGATGAATTCTTCCTTGTGACATTATGTTTATATGTTTTACAGCTTTCATAAACATTATCTGTATTATATGATACAACACTTTTTGTCTTTTTGATATAATAAAGGCAAATCTTTAATTCATATTTGGGCATTTTTGATTTAGGTGTGTTATCATTTTCTTATATTAACATTTATCATATGACCGTATTATTTTATTTTTATGACTGATTGATTGAGTGGAATTTAGCGATAATCTGTGTGTATACAATCTAGTGGCTCTTTATTTATGATCTAGGTGCTGCTTTAAATTTATTTGAAACCATCACCTTAGAGGTTAATCCACCACTTATCCTGGTATCTACTTAAATTGTACCTATGGGCTTAATTGGCAGCCTCAGAAGAAGCGCACTCGCAAAACGTGTGTTAGGCTAATTTGCGTGGTGACGTCACACACCGGAGCACCCCGGTAGACAGAATGAGCTAACTTTTTCTTAATTTCTTACAGTTTTCTCTCTATATATATATTTTAAGTTTATGCCAAGATTCCCTTATCTATTTTTCTAACTTTCCTTGTGGTGTATCTGATGAACTTGGGTTTATGTGCGGGCTTTCTGCACTACAGTGCAAGGGTTCCTTAAAGAGTTGCCTTTTTTTTTCTTTTGAATATTGTCATTTAGACCATAATAATGTTTTGATTTTTTTTATCAACAGTTGGACACAAAAATACATGGAGAAAGAAAACCAAACCATGGTACTACATTTCATACTGAAAGGAATTACAGACATTTCAGATCTTCAGACTCCTATATTCCTTGTAGTACTTCTCATTTATTTCTTCACTCTTGGGGGTAACATGACGATTCTTCTACTTGTTTCCCTGGATCCTCATCTGCACACTCCCATGTACTTCTTTTTGGGGAACCTGTCAGTCATAGACATGTCCTCCACCACCGTCAGTCTACATAAAGTCTTCTCTTCCTTCATATCAAGGGATAACACTATTTCGTTCTTTGCCTGTATGACTCAGGTGTTTATGTTTTTATCATTGACTTCCGATGAGCTGTTTATCCTTACAGCCATGAGTTATGACCGATTTGTGGCCATTTGTAAACCATTGCATTATTCAGTGATCATGAGCTATCCAGTCTGCATTACTTTAGCCACTGTCTGTTGGTCACTTAGTTTTATAAGCATTGCACCTTATCTTGTCGTATTGTCCAGTTACACCTGCTATACATCCAATATCATCAACCACTTCTGCTGTGACATTGTCCCTCTCATGAGACTCACTTGCAATGATACAACTACACTGGAAATGTTAATCATTATGGAGGCACTGTTTATAGCTTCCTCACCATTTTTTCTAACTATATCCTCTTATATTTTCATTATTATCACCATCCTGAAGATCCGTTCCAGTACGGGGAGACAGAAAGCCTTCTACACGTGTTCCTCACACCTCACTGTCGTTGTTCTTGTCTACCTAACTCTGTTTTGTTTGTACTTGAGACCAACCTCATTGGGAAATTTGAAATTTGCAAAAACATTTTCTCTAATTAACACAGTTGCTGGCCCTATGCTAAATCCTCTAATTTACAGCCTGAAAAATCAAGAAGTGAAGTCAGCACTTAACAGGCAACTAAAGTATTGTAAAGACACTAGATTTAACTTCAAATAAAGATAGATGGTTGAAAAGCATATGGAAATGTGTTTTCCTTCTTTAAATTGCTGAAAAATGCATGGAGCTATAAACTTGAAAATTAAGGGTTATATATTGCCTTAAAATACCTAATGAGTTGCACTTGCAAGTAACAATATTTATAACCAGCTGGGAAGGGTGAGAAAGGAAGCCTTACATTTTGTTCAGTATATTAGTTAAATATTGTTTGTTTTCATTCATGGCAATGTTTTGTGGGGTGTCATGATTACATTGTTTAGTGACTAATATTACCAGTAATTATGGATATGGCCAATGGTGCATGACATTGTTGAAATGTAATTATGTGTTACCTTTACATTGTTATTTTGTATCCTAGATATAATATGTTATAGAGGGAAAATGTGATATAGAACAGAATATATGTAAAAATGGTAAAAAAGCTCTGCACATAAGTTATCTGCAGAATATTGCATCTACACACATACAGGTCTTGATTCAAGGCAGATGACTGCTCCGTATGAGGCCTGAACAAACACTTGAGATTAACATCAATGTTTTCTGCCCTAGATAACTTTAGACACCTGTCATATTGTTTAGATATCTGATGGGTGCTCTGTAGCAACCAAGGCTGCAAGGCAGATGTGTTTCATCACACACATACACAAAGGTACACAAGAGTGTGGTATGGGAGATGTATAAATATGTTGGTTCTATAATTCAATAAAAGTTTCAGTTATAGTTTCACATATCCAAGGTGTCAGGCTGTTTTTGTGTTTGTGCCCTGAATTGGGGAGTGGTCTTGCAGGAGGCAACTATTAACCTTTATCCAGTATTCTTTGCCTGTACCTTTGGGCATTGTCCTCTTCAGAAGCCATCTTTTGTGCCACAGAAAACAAGAACCACATGATTCTGCTGGGGTAGGTTTGAACTAGGCTCATATCAAGCCCCCTTGAAGAAACAGATTGTGACAATTGGCTGGAAGTAGTGGAATCTCTGTATAAAGTACAGAAAGATGGCAACTTGGCAAAGTGATGTCTGCAGCAGAGTTGGGTAGAGATAATTCCTGCAGATTCAACCAAAGATCAGCAGAGGGAACTCCAAATACAGATCATACAGGAGGTACAGGAGAAGTGGAGAAGGGTAAGCAATGGCCCTGTCTCAGCTCCTGTGGAGGGGAAATGCTTATCCCCAGTAGAGACAGAGAATTTTGTGGTTACTAAAAAGTATTATCAAGGAATGGGCCTTCTAAACAAATAGATGGTGTTCCTAGGACTATGGCTAGCTCACGAGTTAATGGAATAGTTGGAAGAATTGGTATGTGAGGAGGCCGCCCTGGAACGGCAATATGCTGTTTGGGTGGGACCTGTTGGGACACCTCATGGTTGGCCCTGTTTGTTTCATTTGCCAAGTGCTGTCAAATGCTGGGACTGGAGACAGGCTCTCAGGCAGCTAACATACTTTTCCATTTGATCCAGCAGGAGTTACAGCTATAGGTGGATTATATAGACTTGCTAGATGAAGCATCCCTGGAGGAATTGTGGCCACTAAGTTGGGAGGGGTCATGAAGCCAGGTGTAACGGAGTTGGAACACGAATCCAATATCTCCCTGGTATACGGTAAAATATCCAAGAAGCACTACAGTCTCACCATTCCCAACCTCCCATATTGGATGACACTCAATTGGGAGTCAAATGAATACTGTCTTTATTTTGTTGTGCAGAGATATATATACACATCTCTTTCCACAGGCAATACACATCCCCCATAGTTGGCCACACAATACACATAGAGGGACAATAGGTGTGGTTACACCTCCCTGAGGCTACCTGGCTACTTTGATACAATCAGACATTGATCAGATTATCCTTCTGTTTGTCTCATAATGAAAACACTTTATACAATAGACTTCCTTATCTTATGAGGAGTCTCTGTAATAGGATTATCTATTAGCCTAGTAGCTGTAATAGTCTGGGCTAATATACTGCAGAGCATAAACCAACATACCTACAGTCTAACAGTAGGATCATATTTTAACCATAACCATAAAACAGGGTAAAACAGTGATGGGTTCCGTTACACACCTCCCCCTTGACCATAAGCCGGCATACACGGTCTGATCCCAACGGATCGGCCTAGGGATGTCCGGACAAAAGTAGTTGTTGGTCAATTCTCTAGTTTGACAACCCATCAGCATTACTGCAATTCACATTTACTCACATTTCACATATCCCCAGATAGCTGGGATCTGAGCGCACAAAACTACCGAATAGCGCTCAGATCCTATTCACACAGTTCAATTGCCAGGTAGCTAAAGTCTTTCCCATAGTCTTTCATTATATGAATGGGCTCCATGGCATAGCTATCTGGGGTATCACCGCTCCCACAGGGCAAGTACTGAATGACCCCCGTGTATTTAAAGGGCCAGAATGAGTGACATACACTCTGGTATGGCCGAATACTGTTTTTAAAGGGCAATATGTCCCAGGGCCATAGTCGCAGGGCAGGAGGCTGGCAATAAGTCCTCTCCAGGACAAAGTGGCAAAAGGCACTTCGTCACCCATCTCCCCTTTGGGGGGAAGTCTAACCAGGCACCTGGATATTTCGCTGTGGTGATGGGGCAACACGCTGAGGGGACTTGAGGGGCAGAGGCCAGCGGCACTCTGCCCTGATGCAAGCTCTTCTGCTGGTATAACCTGCAGGACATTCTGCTCTGTGCAAGGGACAAAGGGAGGGCAGAGGCCGACTGCACTCTGCCCCACTGTCAGCTCTTCTGCTGGGGTACTTGGACATATTCCGGCTCAGTAGCCAGGGAAAGGTGGGGGTCAGTGGGGGTTAACATTTCCTCTGTTAACCCTGGGGCCACATTAGGAGTTAGCTGGGGAGGGGAATTTGTACTTACCCCCTCCTCCGGTTGTCCCAGTGAGGGTAGTTGGGGATCTGGACAGGCCGTCCAGCATCCCGGTAGGTCAGGCACAGAGACCATGGTCCCATCTGCGCCGTTTGGGAGATTGGTGTCTCCCCTTGTTCGGGTAAGCTGTCGCTGGGGGGAGAGGGCAACACCTTCAGCTGCCTGGGGTTCACACTGCCGCTGGGGGGGAAGGACGACACCTTCGGCCCCCTGGGGTACACACTGCCGCTGGGGAGGAAGGACGGCACCTTCTGCTCCCTGGGGTACACACTGCCGCTGGGGAGGAAGGACGGCACCTTCTGCTCCCTGGGGTACACACTGCCCTGGGGGGGGATGGACGGCACCTTCTGCTCCCTGGGATACACACTGCCGCTGGGGGGGAAGTACGACACCTTCTGCTCCCTGGGATACACACTGCAGCTGGGGGGAAGAAGGATGATACCTTCGGCCCCCTGGGGTACACACTGCCACTGGGGAGGAAGGACGACACCTTCAGCTCCCTAGGGTACACACTGTCGCTGGGGAGGAAGGACGGCACCTTCTGCTCCCTGAGATACACACTGCCGCTGGGGAGGAAGGACGGCACCTTCTCCTCCCTGGGGTACACACTGTCGCTGGGGAGGAAGGACGGCACCTTCTGCTCCCTGGGGTACACACTGCCGCTGGGGAGGAAGGAAGGCACCTTCTGCTCCCTGGGATACACACTGCCGCTGAGGGGGAAGGACGACGCCTTCGGCCCCCTGGGGTACACACTGCCGCCGGGGAGGAAGGACGGCCCCTTCTGCTCCCTGGGGTACACACTGCCGCCGGGGAGGAAGTATGGCCCCTTCTGCTCCCTGGGATACACACTGTTGCTGGGGAGGGAAATTAGTTGCAGTATTCAACCTCCTATTCCACGTGGAGCGGTTTCTGTTTCTGGGACAGTCTCTCTGCATGTGGCCCTGCTGGTTACACGTGTGGCACCTGATGTACCGTGGAGGGGTTTGGTAGTTCCCACCACCCGGACGCAGTGCTGGGGGGGGGTTAATGGTGGGAGGTGGGTTAGCAGCTCCCAAGATGGACCGCTCCCGTGCCCGGTGCTTTTCCATTATGTATTTGTGGACATCTGTCATTAACCATTCCAAGGTTCTTATGGGAAGCGTACCTGGGAAAAAGGCCAGTATGCTTTGGAGTTCTCTTCCAAACTCAGTCTGTGTGCTGTCCGTAAGAGGTCTCCCTCCATGAGTTCCTTTCTGTCTGCATCCCTATAGTCCGCAGCCACCTCTTCCTCCTCATCATGGAACGCTGTCCGAAAACTAGCCGGTTCCATCCTGCTGTAGCCAGGGGCGCTGTACGGATACTAGCGTTGCACTCAATTTGTAACTCCACGGAATGGTGTCTCCTGTAGCTGTCCTTCTGACCGTGGGAACAATTCTGCCACTTGCCACCAAATGTAACGGAGTTGGAACACGAATCCAATATCTCCGCTGGTATACGGTAAAATATCCAAGAAGCACTACAGTCTCACCATTCCCAACCTCCCATATTGGATGACACTCAATTGGGAGTCAAATGAATTCTGTCTTTATTTTGTTGTGCAGAGATATATATACACATCTCTTCCCACAGGCAATACACATCCCCCATAGTTGGCCTCACAATACACATAGAGGGACAATAGGTGTGGTTACACCTCCCTGAGGCTACCTGGCTACTTTGATACAATCAGACATTGATCAGATTATCCTTCTGTTTGTCTCATAATGAAAACACTTTATACAATAGACTTCCTTATCTTATGAGGAGTCTCTGTAATAGGATTATCTATTAGCCTAGTAGCTGTAATAGTCTGGGCTAATATTCTGCTGAGTATAAACCAACATACCTACAGTCTAACAGTAGGATCATATTTTAACCATAACCATAAAACAGGGTAAAACAGTGATGGGTTCCGTTACACCAGACATGAAACAGAACCACCTAGCAGAGACTACAGGGACCCAGCTTAATTTTGCCAAGGCTTGGTCAGAAGATAAAGGTGTGGACTGTTGGAAGAATTCTGATCTCAGGGATTCTAAAAGATGCCTTCATGCAGTGGGTTGACTGGGAAGAAGAGGAACTCGTCCCTATCTTTAAATGGCTAAGCCTTGTTAAAGGCATGGGGACAGGGCCACACCACAGCAATGCCAGGCCCAGGGGGAGACCTGGGGGAAAGCTACCCTGCTCCTAGAGTGAGAAAATAACCAAATGAGCACTGGGCCCAACCAATGGACTGTAAACATAGTGGGGAGGTTCCTTGGATGACCATTGTCCAGGAGCCAGCCACAGATCCTGGAGCAGAAACAGCAAGCAGTCTTGCTCTTCAGCCTGCACAAGAGGCAGTAGCAGCTGCTTCTCAAGTGCTGCCTGTATTTACACACCAGGCAGTCTCAGAAGGAGAGAGCCAGGAGGTTCTACCTTAGGATACAGAGACCAAAGATCCAGAGGGAGGTGAGAGGTGAGAGGTGTACCCAGCCAGTAGTTCCAGAGAAAGGAGGCTGGGAGACAGTGAACTCATTGCAGCCCCAAAAAGTGGAGACCCCAAACAAGGCCATCAGGAGGAGTACAGACATGCAGATGCGGCAGGATCAGTCCTTAGTGGAACTACTTTTTTAATGGATACCCCAGAGGAATATTTTCCCTAAAGGAGGGGGGGAAGTTGGGCATTGGCCCTGGCTGTTGGGAGTGGGGAGGTGATAACCCCCAATGAGCAGTCGCTTGAACTGGCTATCCCCCTTAGACCACTTGAATTGGGTAAGTCAGAAGGCCCAGCAGATCACCTGGGATTCAAACACTGGACAGGGGAAGAAGCAGACTTGGGGAGAGGAAGAATGTTGGCCACTTGTGGTTCCTTAGGTTCATGGACTGTCGTAAATAACACCAGTCAGCTGTTTGTACTGCCTTGGCTGGAGAGGGTGGGTCCCCCGGATTACCCCAGATTTGTTTACCACTTGATGGGCCAGTTTTCCTGGATTGCGACAGAGGATACCCCAGGGTGTGGTTTGTCACCTGGCCTCCCTTCATTGACTCACCTGCAATGGCCCAAAGACACTGTTTGTATGCCTCTATCACTGTAAAGGAGGCCTGGCACTGGCCAGGATTATTGGCAAGGGGGAAGTTGGAGTCTTCCATTTTGCTAAGGATACCTGGTACCATCCCAGAATCAGCAGGTCAGGATGTTTCCCTTGCCTGGAAGGAGAGGGTTTTGCTGGGGAAGGATCCTCCCATCGGTTTTGCAGGACCTACTAGCCTGGGCATACTGTTTCCCCTGGACTACCTTGAATGGTCCTCCAGGGCAGTGGTCTTATAATTCTCCTCAGGGGCTTGGGAAGTTCACTAGGCCACTGAGAAGAAGGGAGTTTTCGCCCTGGACAGGGGGAGGCAGGATGCCTAGAGAGCCCTGAGGCTATCACTTGAAAGGACTGTCACATCAAGATGACCGGTAAGCACCTGTTTAGATGGAAAGTTATCCAACAGGATAAACTTCCCATGCTATACTAGAAAGGAAAGGGAAGAAAGAAGCACATTTAGCTCATTAAAAGCACAGACTTTTGGCTCCAGCCACTGAATTATCTTCATAAACACCTCTATTGTATTTGTAAATCTGCTTTGTTCCAATGATTGCCAGATTAAGTTAATCACATCTGATAGGTGCTAGAGGCGTTAGAATGTGTGAATCCTATTGATCTCTGGAAGCTACTGTTAGACCCCATGTGGAGTTTATATTTTGTGTTTGTCTGCCACATCCTCTCATTGTTGTGCTGTTTACACCCCCTCTGTATCAATCCCCTATAAATACTTCAGTCATTTAAAAAAAAATCAGTTCACTGAGAGACATATAAAAATAGTATGGTCTCTTTATTTTATCTCTGATTATGTTCCTGGTGGCTGCGATAACGAACTTATCTCCACCTTCTAAGTAACCTGTCCTGATCATTACCACAGGAAGGTTACTGGAAATGCTGATTCCTGATGGAGAGACTCTGACTGATAAAGAAGCCAGATATCAGGGTGCTGGTGCCGAGATTTCAAAGAACCCAACGGTCCTTGTGGGTAGTTATCCTGTAGTCTATAGCAGGTGGCTCTGGGCTTGTATTGCCCTACTCTCAGATTGTCACAATTACATTGTTTAGTGACTAATATTACCAGTAATTATGGATATGACCAATGCCGCATGACATTGGTGAAATGTAATTATGAGTTGCCTGTACATTGTTATCTTGTATCCTAGTTATAATATGTAATAGAGGTAAAATGTGATATAGAACAGGATACATGTGGAAATGGTAAAAATGCTCTGCACAGAAGTTGACTGCCTAATATTGCATCTACACACATACAGGTCTTGATTCAAGGCAGATGACTGCTCCTTATTAGGCCTGAGCAAACACTTGAGATTAACATCAATGTTTTCTGCCCTAGCTAGCTTTAGACACCTGTCATTGTTTAGATATCTGATGAGTGCTCTATAGCAACCAAGGATGTGGTATGGGACATGTATAAATATGTTGGTTCTATGATTCAATAAAAGTTTCAGTTCTAGATTCACATATCGCAGGTGTCAGCCTGTTTTTGTACCCTAAATTGGGGAGTGGTCTTGCAGGAGGCCACTAGTAACCTGTATCCAGTATTCTTTATTAATTGTACCTTCAGGCGTTTTCCACTTCAGAAGCCACCTTTTGTGTCAAAGAAAACAAAAAACACACAATTCTGCTGGGGTAGGTTTAAACTAGGTCCATATCAAGCCCCGATGAAGAAGCAGATCGTAACATAGGGGTATAGTGTATGGGTTCATTCAACTTTATATAAAATGAGTTTGTGAGTTTGTTTACCATCATATTTTTCAATAATCGTTTTGATAAGAGGATAAAACACCAAATCTGTATAAACGTGAGATAATAGTAGCTGCCATAATACCTTTAAATTAATTATATAAAGTATATAGGAACTGTAAAAAAAATGAACTCACAACCTTTTATAATCACATGATTTTACACTCAACACTGAGCCATCTTCTTGTATGATAAAGTGTGTGTTTGCATTGTTGAGTCATGTCCTACTATCCGTGACATCAAGGACCGTAGCACACCATGCGGATCCACTTGGAATTCATGGCAGAGATACCGCAGTGGGTTGCCAGCTCCTTCTCCAATGGGCCACAGTATACAGCTCCTGGTATTTCTAGGTTGTCTCCCATCCAAGTATTGACCAGGCCCAACCGTGCATGGCTTCAGGGTGGTGTGAATTTTTGGTTCCCTTACTGGAATCAAAACAAAGGGCGCAGAGTTGCAAGCCCTAAATCCTAACCCCTGGACCACCAGGGACACAGGATAAAGTGTAGGATTCAGTATATTAGCTGAATTATATTCACAAACCGAACCTTATTGTCTATACAATTTCAGTGATTAAATAGACAATATCATAGTTAATTATTGATTAATTTAAACTAATCCACATGATTGTTAATAATCTACCTAATGCTGCACAACAATCTTGGTGACTTCCATGTTCTTTTAAGAGAGTTTATGATTTATTTTATTTTTCTGCCTACTTTTCTTATATGATGTTATATTATTATATTACTAGTGACCACAGAAAACATGAAGAACATCAGCTTTGACCATATTTCATAAATCTAGTATCATCATGTCTGATCCTTTACCAAGTCAAACAGGTAGTTTTCAGTTATATAATAAAAAAAAAAAATCAAATTTGGGCTGTAACTGTGGGGGTTGACAATAACATTGATCATCTACTGGATCACATATAATAGTTGTCAAACTACGAAACGTTGTCACACAAAGCGAGGGATGCAGTTTGGTCCACAAATGCAGAACCTCGCAAAGCGAGGGGCCGCATTTGCGGAAGGTGGAGGCTCAAAGGCGCCTCACACGCAGTTCAAAACACACACACGCACGACTTTTAGAAAAAAAAATGACATCGGAGCCAACCTTAATGGCACAAACACCCACAAGCACGACTTACAAAAAAATATATACACTATCACGCATGGGGCTCTATACAGAGCCCCATCAACCATTAATTAACCCTGGCACTCATGGGGCTCAATATAGACACCCATAAGTCCTTCATTAACCCTGTCACTCATGGGGGTCAATACAGACCCCCATAAGCACTTAATTAACCCCCTCACTCATGGAGGTCAATACAGACCCCATAAACCACTAATTAACCCTGTCACTCATGGGGGTCAATATAGACCCCCATAAGCCCTTCATTAAACCTGTCACTCATGGGGGTCAATACAGACCCTCATAAGCACTTCATTAACCCCCTCACTCATGGGGGTCAATATAGACCCCCATAAGCCCTTCAATAACCCTGTCACTCATGGGGGTCAATATAGACCCCCATAAGACCTTCATTAACCCTGTCACTCATGGGGGTCAATACAGACCCCCATAAGAACTTAATTAACCCCTCACTCATGGGGGTCATTACAGACACCCATAAACCCCTAATTAACCCTGTCACTCATAGGGGTCAATATAGACCCCCATTAACCCTTCATTAACCCTGTCACTCATGGGGGTCAATACAGACATCCATAAGCCCTTCATTAACCCTGTCACTCATGGGGGTCAATACAGACCCCCATATGCACTTCAGTATAGACCCCCATAAGCCCTTCATTAACCCTGTCACTCATGGGGGTCAAAACAGACCCCCATGAGCCCTTCATTAACCCTGTCACTCATGGGGGTCAATACAGGCCCCCATAAGCACTTCATTAACCCCCTCACTCATGGGGGTCAATATAGACTCCCATAAGCCCTTCATTAACCCTGTCACTCATGGGGGTCAATACAGAGCCCCATAAACCCCTAATTAACCCTGTCACTCATGGGGGTCAATACAGACCCCCATAAGCCCTTTATTAACTGTGTCACTCATGGGGGTCAATACAGACCCCCATATGCACTTCATTAATCCCCTCACTCATGGGGGTCAATATAGACCCCCATAAGCCCTTCATCACCCTGTCACTCATGGGGGTCAATACAGACCCCCATAAGCCCTTCATTAACCCTGTCACTCATGGGGGTCAATACAGGCCCCTATAAGCCCTTAATTAACCCCCTCACTCATGGGGGTCCATACAGACCCTCATAAACCGCTAATTAACCCTGTCACTAATGGGGGTCCATACAGACCCTCATAAGCCTCTATTGAAGCTCATCAGTCCCATAAGGGTATATTAAGACCATTATGGGCCTGTTACAACCCAACATTAACCAGATAAGTGCCATGACGGTCCTCAAGTACCATCATGATACTAAGTATAAACACTACACTGCACTATACCCCCCAATAAAACATGAAATATCAACTAAACACCCTCTACACTAATCTATTAACACCTACACTACCTACCTACCCCCTAATAACCCCCAACCACTCTAATTACAGAAAACAAAAAAACTAAAGTCATCAAAAATAAAAAATCTACATTACATAAAATAAAAAACCTAAATCACAAAAAATAAAAAATGTACATTACAGAAAAAAAATACCTAAGTCACAAAAAATAAAAAAGGAACATTACAGAAACCAAAAAAATACATTACAACCCCCTCCCCCCCCCCCCCCCCACCCACTACAGAAAAAATAATAATAATACACACTTGAAAAGAGTTTCAGGATTTTGGGGTGGATGACCCTCATGGCACTTATAGTGTTAATACATGCGTTCATTAGTGTGTTAGAGGGGTCTATATAGTTGAGGCACCAAGTACACTCACATTGTGTGACAAGCAGCATTTCAACACTTTCTTTTATTGACCGTCATTTTTTGATGGAGCAAGTCGCTAGTATATATATATACATACATATATATATATATATATATATATATATATATATATATATATATATATATATATATATTTATTTACAGTTAATTTCAGCATTTACATTTTTTTGTAATTTTCAACAGACTCTGCCAGAACAGTGTCACTGACTAATTTGCAGCACTGCATGGTTTAACACGGACTGTAAAATCTGCAGAAATTTACAGAATAGTTGAACTCAACACATAATGTACAAAAATATATTTGCTTAACAAAAATACTATGGTCTTAGTAAAAAAAAAAAAAAAAGGTTATTTCAACATTTGCATTTCTGCCTGAAGAGGGTCGCACACTGCCTGAAGAGGGTCGCAGTAAGATTGGCAGCAGGGGAACCTCTGTCATTTATAAACAACTAATTCAACACAAAAGGTACAATATAACAAGTAAAAAAAAAATCTATCCTGTTTGGTGTGTGCCAATGTCAAAATGCACTGCAACCTAACTAACCCTCTAAGCCTAACCTAATAACCTACACTCCTAATGCCAACAGTGACGCACAAAAAAGATGATATCACAAAACAAAAACAAAAAAAGGATCATAAGCCCCTAATGCCAACAGTGGAGCACACAAAACAAGATACTACAACAAATGTTGTTAACAGATATAAAATGGAAAAATATATTCTGTTTTATGTAACCCAACCTATAAGCCTAACCCCATAAACAAAACATATCATGTCAACAGTGGCGTACACAAAACAGGATACTACAACAAATACTGTAAACACATATAAAATGGAAGAATATATCCTGTTTTGTGTGCACCAAACTCCAAGCCTAACCCCATAATCTAAACATATAATGGCAACAGTGGCGTACGCAAAACAGAATACTTCAACAAATGTTGTTAACACATACAAAATTAAAGAATATATTGTGTGTTGTGTGCACCAACCTCTAAGCCTAACCCCATAACTAGAGATGTCGCGAATAGTTCGCCGGCGGACTTTTTTCGGCGAACATAGCATGTTCGCGTTCGCGGCGAACAGCGAACATATACGAGATTTGACCCGCCCCCAATACTTTATCATTGAGCAAACTTTGACCCTGCATGTCACAGTCAGCAGACACATTCCAGCCAATCAGCAGCATACACTCCATTCCAGAGCCATCTACCTCATGGACAGCAGCCATTTTGGAATCATAATTAACTTGCAGTCTTACAGAGAGGAGGGACAGTTTGGATGATGCTGCATCAATAGGGAAAACCATAGCTAGGCAAGTTTATTCAGTGTCCAGTGCAGTGCTGAAGGACTCATCAGATCTCTGCTGTAAACACAGCACCCCAAAAAGCCCTTTTTAGGGCTATAACATCACTTTTTTTTCTGTGTAATCTAATTTCATTTGCCTGTCTCCCTGCTAGCCCCTGCTTGCAAGTGTGTGTCAGGCTCACAGCTTATACTGTGTGTGCACAACGCATACAATATAATATTGTTTACTAGGGGCCTCATTCAACTTCAATTTTGCCAATTGAATACGGCTCTAAATAAGCACATAGCATTATTTTTTTAAAGAAGTTTTTAGTTACTAAAATCCTTGCTTTTGAATAGATGTTTGCTAACTAAAAACTTCTTTAAAAAAAATATGTTATGTGCTTATTTAGAGCCCAATTCAATTGGCCAAACCGGAATTGAATGAGGGCCTAGTTGTCTCCTTTTAAAAAACCCAAACTTTTTTTTTCTTAAATGTAAGTGCATTTGCCTGACTGACCGTCAATCAAAGTTCATTTGCTTGACCGCTACCCATAGTGTGTGTCCTGCTTTCAAGTACTGTGCCAAGAGGTTGTGTGCATGCTTGAGCTCTAAACAAAAGGCTTTTTAGGGTCTTAGTCCCTCAAATACAAGTTTTATTTTAACACCTTTCTGTTAATAAGCACTTTGTGCACGGTGTTGTTCATTTTTGGGAGTTTTTGTGTTTTTTTTTCTTAGTTTAATTTAAGTTTTAGTTTTCTGGGGGTCAGGCTCAACTCTCTATCCCAGGAGAGTGAGCTGTCTCCTGGATACTTTGCCACACCCCTCCCTTAGCACTTTACCTTCACTCCTGAAACTTATTTTACTTTGACTTTTTTTTTAAAGTTTTTCAGGTTTTGTTAAAGTTTTGTTTGTTTGGTGTTGGGTTTTATGTTTTGGGGGGAGAGAAGACAAGTAACATCTTTGTAGGCAGTGGGGGGGGGGGGGGAAACAATTTGAAGTTTTGTTTAAAAGGCTTTTTTTAACATCTGACACAGAGACACAGAGGGGTTAAAAAGCCTCTGTGTTCTCTGTGTTGTTGCAATTAGCAACACCTTGCAACAGGCCATTAACCCTTCCACTGCCAAACATCATCTCTCTCTCTCCCTTAGTTTTCTCTCCCTTAGTTTTGTCTTTTTGTTTCTTTTTCACACGTTTATATTTTTTTTAAAAAGAAAACAGTAAAAAATCATAAAACAAAAAATAAAAATAAATAACAAATAATCTAAAAAAAAAAGGGTCTAAACATGAGGGATAAGACCACTAAGAATCCTCAGGGGTCAAAAGGGGGAATAATGGCCCCTGAAAATCCTAGCTGCAGCACTGCACAGCATAGGCCCCAGGCAGATAAGGCAGCCCCAGCTCCCGGTGGTTCTGCCAGCAGACCTACCCCTGTGGCTAATACCTGGTCACAGGTGGTTTCTGCTGGCCCCAGTAATACCACCGCTGGGGCTGAGGGGCAGATTACCAGGAAGCATGGGGTTAAATGTCAGATGTCTGGGGTCTACAGCATTGATATCTATCTGCGTGCTGCAGCTAATGTCATCAGCCCCTCTGTTATAGTAGCAGCCAGCAAAATGTACGGGAAAGCAGTTTTATTTACCCGTACGCTGGCTGCTTCTCACATACTTATACAGAGAGGCATCACAGTGGGGGGATTATATGTCCCAATAGAACCCCTGGAAGGGTTGGGCACAAAAGTAACACTCTCTAATGTGCCCCCCTTCCTACCAGACTCCCTCCTGCGCCCCCACCTGCTAACCCTAGGGGAAGTAAAAACACCATTTATTAAAATTCCCCTGGGGTGCAGAGAGAGAGCACTTCGTCATGTGCTCTCTTTCAAGAGGCAGGTACAAATGTGCCTGCCTCAGGGCGCAGAAAACATAGAGGGGTCTTTTGGGGTTCCATTTGAGGGGGTGCTCTACAGGATTTTTTACAGCACTACGGAGGTGCAGTGCTATCATTGCAAGGGGTTGGGGCATACACGTAGGAATTGTCCTAATGTAAAGCATCATGCCCCAGCCCCAGCAAATGGCACCTCCATCAGTACAGCACCCATCCCCGCTGAGCCCATAACAGCGGGGACCTCAAGGGTCATAGCCCCCCCACAGAGCTCAGGCAAGGAGGCCGTTCCTCAAGCCACCACCACGGCCTCCAAACCCCCTTCTTCCCCAAAAAAGCCATCTGTGTCTGTGGTCTCTAGCAGGACTGCAGACACGGGGAAAAAGGGGAAGAATGTCACCGGTCCTCCCAGTGTCACAGCTGCATCTCCCAAGTCCCAATCTGCCCCCACCATAATTACATCAGTTAGTGTGGGGGCACAGTGTATGCAGAGGGATAATAAGCCCTCTGCAGGGGAGACAGCTAGTGGCAGCTCCTCTTCCAGGAGTGACGTCCCCAGGAAGAGGAAGCATAAAACCAACAGGGAGGTTGCTGATAAGTGGGAAGTGCTCTATAGTGGAGCACCTCCCTCTAAAAGCAAGAAGAGGAACAAAACATCTCCTCCTCATCCGGTGACATTGTCTGGACCGGTTATTAAGCTCAGCCAGCCGGTGCCAGACCACACATCTCTCTCTCCAGACCCTATAGGGGTTAATGTGGAAAAGGGTCTGGAGGAAAAGTTGGGGCAAGAGGGTCTCCCAAGTGAGGCAGGGGTAGACAAGAAAGATCAGGTTCTGCCTCTGGCCTTTGAGGGGGGTCCCAACAAAGCCCCTGCTGAATGGGTAGTCAGTGTCCCTGAGGTGCTGAGCTTCAAGGGCACCAGTCAGTCTCCTCCTCCAGTGTCACTCTCTAGTGACGTACCTCGGGCTTTGTTAGAGCCCCAGGCCGAGTCACTACTGGAGGGGGGAATATAGGCATGACCACCATTCAGGACCCCATGGATTTGTCTGTCAGGGGGGATGTGGCACAAGAGGAAGTGGAAATGGGGGAGGGTGATAAAACAGGTTTTCCTGTTAACATCATGGGAGAGCCTGTCTACCCTCCTCAGCCGTCCACTGACCCTAACATCGGTGCCATCCAAGCTGAGCAAGCAGCGGTGGAACTGGCAGAGGAGGCATATAAAGCCTCCAAGGCTTCCATTAAGGAAGCCATGCCAGCCACTGTTGTCCAGCCAGCTACCCCTGAATGCACTCCTGAAGCTACAGGGGTGCAGCAGCAATCCAAGGGTCCATTATTTACCTTGAAGGGTGCTAAAGGGACTCCTTCTGTATCATCTAAGAGGGGGTCTCTGAGAATAAAGCTGAGGAAACTGACTCCAGCCGGGGAGGATGGAGTAAAAGCCCTCAGCCAAGAGGAGCCCAGGGGTGACCCACTAGAAGGAACATCAGATTCTGGGTGGGTTATCCCTGTCAAGGAAATAGATCTATTCCTTGAGAGCACCCTTCATGGACAAAAGAAAAGGAAGGTGCGGCTGGCCTTGGAGAGGTGGAAGAATATGTCGTTTATTCTCCACTCTCTCCAGCAATATCTAGTGGTCAGCACTAGGGCCAAGTATTCTGGGACTGCGGAGCATCTCCGCGTCCGGAAATTCTATAAAATGTGCGTGTCCTATCAGCAGTCTCAAGGGTCTGAGGAACGCACAATTCCTGACACGCAGTAATGGCTTTGCACATCAGCACGCTAAATACCAATGGCTGTCAAGACAGTTTCCGCAGGTTCCAGGTACTCTCCTATTTATATCAGGGAGGGTACTCTGTGAGCTTCCTGCAGGAAACTCACACCACTCCAGAGGCTGAGGCCTCGTGGCAACTGGAGTGGAGAGGCAGGGTCTTCTTCAGCCACTTCACATCGGCGTCATGTGGAGTGGTGACCCTGTTCTCAGAGTCTTTTCAGCCAGAGCTGCTGCTTGTGAAAGCTGTTATCCCAGGCCGTCTAATCCACCTCCGGGTCCGAGAGCAGGGTAGCATCATTAACCTAGTTAATATATATGCCCCTGCTGGAGGGCCCGAGAGAGTGAGGTTCCTCGCCAGACTGTCCCAGTTTTTGGAGACGGTTGAAGCAGATGAGTGTTTGGTACTCGGGGGTGATTTCAACTGCACCCTCGACGCTCTGGACCGGAATAGTCCAGAGCCGTACCCGCCTTCTGCGTCAGCCCTGCGGGAGATCATCGCCCGCTTCTCCCTGGAGGACATCTGGCGAGAGCAGAACCCAGGGGCATCAGACGGTTTCACCTACGTCAGGGTGAGAGCCGGTCTGGTGTCCCACTCCCGGATCGACAGACTATATATATCTAGTCACTATATGTCACGAGTCGGTTCTTGTGCCATTAGGCTGGCTCCGTTCACAGACCACAACTGTGTATCTGTGACAGTGGCGCTAACGCCAACAGCGCCACGAGCCGCCTATTGGCACTTCAACAATGCTTTGTTGAAGGACCAGGGACTCGTGACATTGATCCGGGAGTTTTGGACGGACTGGAGGGGTTGCAAGGGGGACTTTGCCACGTTAAAACTATGGTGGGACGTGGGCAAGGTTCATTTGCGACTTCTGTGTCAGGAATATACCAACGGTGCGAGTGGGCAGCGCGAAGCTGAGTTGGAGTCACTCCGGGGGGAGGTACTCCATCTGGAGCAGAGGCTGTTCACTTGTAGGGACCAATCCCTGCAGAGCGAGTATGTAGAGAGGAAGGGTGTCCTCTGTGACCTGGAACGACACCAGGCCAAGGGGGCATACGTGTGCAGCCGCTTAGGTTTTCTCAAAGATCTAGACCGCGGCTCGCGCCTCTTCTACTCACTGGAGAAAAAGGGGGGTAACAGTAGGCACATCACCTGTCTTCTAGATGAAGACATAGCCCCCCTTACAGATCCGGAGAGTATCCGGGATAGAGCCCGGAACTTTTATAAAGATCTTTACTCTCCGGATCCCATTTCTCCAGACGCCTGCAGGGTGCTATGGGAGGGGCTCCCCTCAGTCAGTGAGGGTGTAAGAGAGCGGCTTGATATACCACTATCTTTTCAAGAGCTCTCTGAAGCCCTCCGTGCCATGTCCTGTGAGAAGTCTCCAGGACTGGACGGACTGACTGTAGAGTTTTTCCAATTTTTCTGGGAGACTCTGGGACCTGATTTCCATCTGGTCTTTGGGGAAGCCCTGGAGACCGGGGAGATGCCCCTGTCTTGTCGCAGGGCAGTACTTGCCCTGCTGCCCAAAAAGGGGGATCTCCGGCTTATTAAGAACTGGCGACCGGTCTCTCTGCTCAGCACAGACTACAAGATTGTAGCTAAAGCCATCTCGCTTAGACTTGGGTCTGTGCTGGCAGAATTGGTTCACCCTGTCCAGTCCTATGCGATCCCGGGCCGGACTATCTTTGATAGTATCTTTCTGGTCCGGGATCTATTGCATTATTCTCGCAGGACTGGTCTGTCACTAGCCTTTCTCTCTTTAGATCAAGAGAAGGCGTTTGACAGGGTGGACCATGGTTACCTCATAGCCACTCTGCAAGCGTACGGCTTTGGCCCTCAGTTTGTGGGCTTTATAAGAACGCTGTACGCCTCTGCAGAGTGTTTACTTAAAATCAATTGGTCCCTAACAGCACCTTTGGTATTTGGACGAGGGGTGCGTCAAGGATGTCCCTTGTCTGGACAGTTATATGCACTGGCCATCGAGCCTTTCCCCTGCCTACTGAGGAAAAGGCTCACAGGGCTGGTGCTAAAAGATCCAGACATGCGGATTGTCCTTTCAGCTTATGCTGACGATGTGCTCCTCGTGGCCCAGGATCCAGTTGATCTTGAGCTGGCAAAACAGTGCCAGGAGGTATATTAAGCTGCCTCCTCCGCTCAGATCAACTGGTCCAAATGCACAGGCCTTTTAGAGGGTAATTTACAGGTAGACTCTTTGCCTCCCACGTTTCGTGACATCACGTGGGAGGCAGATGTCATTAAATATCTGGGGGTCTACCTGTCCGCTGCGGACGCTTCCGTCCCAGACAACTGGAGGGAGTTAGAGGGCAGTGTCCTCTCTCGTCTGGGACGATGGAGGAGTCTAGCAAAAATGCTTTCCCTTAGGGGGCGGACTCTAGTGGTGAATCAGCTGGTGGCTTCTCAGATCTGGCACCGGCTGATTTGTCTGAGTCCGACCCCCGAGTTTGTCACCAATATCCAGAGGAATTTGTTAGATTTCCTCTGGATGGGAAGGCATTGGGTCTCTGCAGGGGTGGCAAGTCTGCCTTTGGTGGAGGGTGGACAGGGAGTAGTTTGTGTGTCCTCCCAGTTGTCCACCTTCCGCCTTCAGTACCTGCAGAGATACCTATATGCAGATCCCTCTCCGCAGTGGTGTGCACTGGCATCCAGCTTTTATCGCCAGTTGCGCAACCTGGGGTATGACCGGCAATTATTTCTGATCAGGCCCGAGGGGTTTGGAAAAGACCTCTCTGTGTTGCCGGCATACTACCAGGAAACCCTCAAGGCCTGGAGCATGGGCGTGCCTTTGGGGGATGAAATATTCACGGAGCCCCTGCTATTTAATCCAGCAGTGGGGGCTCCAATGTTACAGTCCCCCAGAATCATCCGCCGCCTTAGTCATGCACGGATGACCCGAGTCGGGGATCTCTTGGAATACGGGCGTTCTGATTGGGTGTCACCCCAGGATATGTGACGCCCAAAGTCTCAGGGCGCTTGCTCCAGGAGATTAGGGATGCCATCTCCCCCGACTCGCGCACCTTCCTTCGCGGGGCTTTGCAGGCCGGAGTGCCACATGCACCTTTCAACACCCCTGCTCCGGTTGTTTGCATTGGACACAAGCCCCGTGTTTCCCCTCAGGCTCCTCCTGTCCCCAACCTCTCGAAGTTGAGGGACATACCCTCGGCATGCTTTCGCGGCATGCCGAGGAAGAGCTTATATTCTCTCGTGCTCGATACAGTGCACTTCCTTGCCCTTGTGACCCGTCCCGATACCATCTGGAGGCGGGTCCTACCAGCTGACGAGGGCAAGAGGCCCCGGTGGAGGGAACTTTATTCTGATCTAGTTCCACGACCCGCCGGGGACTTGAGTTGGAGAGTGCTCCATGGTGCACTGAGCACGGGAGAGTACTTAGCTAAATTCACGGACTCTCCCTCCACTTGTCCATTCTGTGGCAAGGGAGAGTCCGTGTATCCTATTTATTTTAGTTGCGCCAGACTGCAGCCTCTCTTTTCACTCTTGAGGGGCCTCCTCCTGCAGTTCTGGCTGCATTTCTCCCCTCGCATTTTTATTTTTGGGCGCCCAGTGTCCCGGGGCAATAAGGCCAGGGACCTCCTCGTCAACCTGCTCCTGGCATTAGCCAAATTGTCTATATATAAGTCCTGGAAGCAGTGTTTGATAGGGGGGGTTCCCTTGTCACCTGAGGCCATGTTCCGGGTGCTGGTGCGCTCCCGTATCCGGGCAGAGTACCACCTGGCTTTGTCCACTGGGGGAATGGATGAGTTTGTCTCCCAGTGGGCTTTAGATGGTGTGCTCTGCTCGGTATCCCCCCATCCGGTTACTTTATCTCTCAACCTCCTAAAATGATTTTTATTTAGTTTACAGAACATGTTTTTCTCATCATTTTAAAATACACTGTGCCAAGTTCAACCAATCCAGTCTAGTTGGGGTACCAACAGTCCACATTTAAAAAAAACAAACTTTTTTTTTATTAAATGTAAGTGCATTTACCTGACTGACCGTCAATCCAAGTTCATTTGCTTGACCGCTACCCATAGTGTGTGTCCTGCTTACAAGTACTGTGCCAAGTTCAACCAATCCAGTCTAGTTGGGGTACCAACAGTCCACATTTAAAAAAAAAATGACAGTCAGAGTCAGGACACCCCGCAGAGGCCGTCGTGGTCGTGGTGCTGTGATTCCCTTTGGCACTACAATAATGCCCAGTGTTCAGAGGCCAGTTACCCCGAACTTGAAAAGTTCAGAGGACGTAGTTGACTGGCTAACACAGGACACCCAATCTTCTACAGCTTCCGCTTGGAACATTGACGCACCATCCTCCTCCAGCTTAGCTTCGGGCACCTCTCAAGTTACCACTCACCCGCCTGCCGCCACCACCAACACTAGTACCACAGCCAATTCAATTGATCAGTCAGAAGAGTTATTTACACATCAGTTCGAAGAAATGAGTGATGCGCAACCATTATTGCCAGAGAATGTAGATAACAGGGATATGTCTCAGTCAGGCAGCATTACACACATGTACGTAAGATGTGATGATGATGATGATGATGTACCCGCTGCTGCTTCCTTTGTTCAGTTGTCATATACAAGTGAGGCGGGTGATGATGATGACGATGCGTCCGTGGATGTCACGTGGGTGCCTGCTAGAAGAGAAGAAGAACAGGGGGAAAGTTCAGATGGGGAGACAGAGAGGAGGAGGAGACGAGTTGGAAGTAGAGGGAGGTCATCACAACGAGCTAGTGGCACAGTCAGACAGCATGCATCAGCACCCGGGGTCAGCCAGACAGCACGCCAATCAACGCATGCTGTTGCCGCCACCAGAATGCCGTCACCGCCGAGCTCAGCAGTGTGGCATTTTTTTTGTGTGTCTGCCTCTGACAACAGCGATGCCATTTGCAACCTGTGCCGAAAGAAACTGAGTCGTGGGAAGTCCAACACCCACCTAGGTACAACTGCTTTGCGAAGGCACATGATGTCAAAGCACAAACGCCAATGGGATCAACACATGAGTACAAGCAGCACACAAACTCAAAGCCGCCATCCTCCTCCTGGTCCAGCATCTTCATCCACATCAACCACTGCTGTCCTCCTTGCCCCCTCTCAACTCTCCACCACTCTGTCTCTCGCCTCTTGCTGTTCCTGCTCATCTCCCCACAGTCAGGTGTCTGTCAAGGGCATGTTTGAGCGTAAGAAGCTAATGTCACAAAGTGCCCCAAAAATGAAGTGATACGACCAACAAAGCATCTTTTTCCATCTCCTGGTTCTAAAAATCCAGGCCTTATACACGCCCCCTGATAGGTAACGTAACAAGTATTAAACTGATAAGAGTAGTACTTACAAACACGTCACTCCTATCTGGTGGCACCTTTGACTGCACGTGCCGTGCCCCAAAATTGAAGTGATACGACCAACAAAGCATCTTTTTCCATCTCCCGGTTCTAAAAATCCAGGCCTTATACACGCCCCCTGATAGGTAACGTAACAAGTATTAAACTGATAAGAGTAGTACTTACAAACACGTCACTCCTATCTGGTGGCACCTTTGACTGCACGTGCCGTGCCCCAAAATTGAAGTGATACGACCAACAAAGCATCTTTTTCCATCTCCCAGTTCTAAAAATCCAGGCCTTATACACGCCCCCTGATAGGTAACGTAACAAGTATTAAACTGATAAGAGTAGTACTTACAAACACGTCACTCCTATCTGGTGGCACCTTTGACTGCACGTGCCGTGCCCCAAAATTGAAGTGATACGACCAACAAAGCATCTTTTTCCATCTCCCGGTTCTAAAAATCCAGGCCTTATACACGCCCCCTGATAGGTAACGTAACAAGTATTAAACTGATAAGAGTAGTACTTACAAACACGTCACTCCTATCTGGTGGCACCTTTGACTGCACGTGCCGTGCCCCAAAATTGAAGTGATACGACCAACAAAGCATCTTTTTCCATCTCCTGGTTCTAAAAATCCAGGCCTTATACACGCCCCCTGATAGGTAACGTAACAAGTATTAAACTGATAAGAGTAGTACTTACAAACACGTCACTTCTATCTGGTGGCACCTTTGATTGCATGTGCCGTTCCCCAAAATTGAAGTGATACGACCAACAAAGCATCTTTTTCCATCTCCTGGTTCTAAAAATCCAGGCCTTATACACGCCCCCTGATAGGTAACGTAACAAGTATTAAACTCATAAGAGTAGTACTTACAAACACATCACTCCTATCTGGTGGCACCTTTGACTGCACGTGCCGTGCCCCAAAATTGAAGTGATACGACCAACAAAGCATCTTTTTCCATCTCCTGGTTCTAAAAATCTAGGCCTTATACACGCCTGATAGGTGCTGTAACAGGTTTTAAACTGATAAGAGTAGTACTACTTAACACACCTTATAATAATGCAGAGAGAGGCAATGCATTGAGAGGAGTCTGAAGAAGAGGAGTCAGAGGAGGAAGGTGGCTTTGAGGAGGTGGAAGACCAAACACAGCAGGCATCCCAGGGGGCTTGTTGTCACCTTTCGGGGACCCTTGGTGGCTGGGTGGAGGAAGAGACCGTCAATGACATCAGTGAGGACAAGGAACAGGACATGGCTAGCTTGGTATCCAACCTTGTGCAAATGGGGAGTTTGCGGTTGTGCAAATGGACTGTTTGTGGTTGTTTGCGGTGCGTTAAACGGGGAGTTTGGTCTGTCACTGTGAAGCGGGCCTAACCCTTACACTACCTGATCGATACAACATCATACCTGATGTTTTAAAGCACGTTATTCCAAACAATTTAGGAATGTTAGGTAATTTATGCCCTTTATGACTTAAAACCAGACTCTGTATCAACTATGTAATTTTGCGTGGGAGTTTTGCCATGGATCCCCCTCCGGCATGCCACAGTCAAGTTGTTAGACCCCTTGAAACAACTTTCCCATCACTATTGTGGCCAGAAAGAGTCCCTGTGGGTTTTAAAATTCGCCTGCCCATTGAAGTCTATGGCGGTTCGCCGATGTTCGCCAGTTTGCGAACATTTGCGGCGGTTCGCGTTCGCGGTTCGCGAACCGAAAATATTAGGTTCGCAACATCACTACCCATAACCTAAGCCATACAAAATTGAAGTATTGATCCTGTTTTATTTACTCTTAGTACACAAACAAATTGATTTAAATGTTATTTTAACATTTGCATCTCTCTCTGTAATTCTCAACAGACAATGCCTGAAGAGTCTCATCATCTCTACAGGAATTTATACACAACACATTGAGAAAAAGAGGTACAGTATTACAAGTAAAAAAAAAAAAAAGTACTGCTGTTTATACATATAAAATGGAAGGACCTATCCTGTTTTGCGTCTGCCTTTGTAGAAATGTACTGCAACCTAACTAACACTCTAAGCCTAATCCCATAACCGTAAACCCCTAATGACAACATTGCCCAATGCAAAACACTATACCAAAAAAAAAAAACATAACCCTAACCCCTAATGCCAACAGTACTGCACACAAAAAAGAAAATAAAATGCTGTTAACATCTACAAAATCAAAGAATACATACTATTTTAAGGGCGCAAACCTCTAAGCCCAACCTCATACCCTAAACACCTAATGACAACAGTAGCGCATAAAAAACACAACTCAACCCTTAATGACAACACTGCCACACACAAGAAATGCTGTTAACATATACAAAATAGAAGGACCTATGGTTGCTGTGTGCCTTTCACAACATAGACTGTAACCTAACTAATCTGCTAAGTCTAACCTCAGAAAGCTAAACACATAATGCAAACAGTGGTGCACACAAAACAGGATAGAAGAAAAAATAACCACAACAAAATAACAAAAAGTGCATTTACAAATAGGGAAAACAGAAAATGGACTAATGTACTACTTTTATTTACAGATTAATATGGCAGATACAGGAAAAGAAAAGATGTCAAACTAGACAACGTCAAAAAAAATGGGCAGATCAACGCCTGAGCAGAAGGAAATTCGACGACAAAAAGAACGGAAGAGACTCGCAAGCAAAAGATTAGAGGCTGACAAATTAACATCCAAGCTGAAGAAGGCTACTAAAAAACAAAAGCATTTAGAAAATGTTGCTGAACAATCAGATAAGAATTCTATTGAGGATTTAGACAGTTACATTGATGTATGTTCTCACAATTGTACTTTACTTAAATGTTTAGCAGTAGAGGTTCATAATTGTGGTAATATGAATATTGTCTGTCAGTTTTGTGGGGCTTATCATTTCCAACAGGAAGGACCCAGAGATGGAAAGTTTGTAAATTGCTGTCAAAAAGGCAAGGTAAGACGTCCACAAAAACAACACTTCCCAACATATTTAAAAAGCATTATGACTGAGCCTACTTTCCCTAATTACAAAAATTTCAAAACAAACATAAGATCGTATAATAGTGCCATATCCTTTGCATCTATGGGTGCAGGATTAGATGCTAATGTGCAGGACACGGCCCTTACTGTTTTAAAATACAAGGACAAATTTGCCATCGTACTTCTCATTTACATCCAGAAGAAGGGGAGCAAAGAAAATGTTCTCAACTATATGTCCTAGATACTATGGAAGCTGTTAAACAACGTATGCAGCTTCCAGAAGATAAAAAATGCTTACTCATTGTGTTTATAGAGCTTGAGAAAATTATGGCCCAAAACCCTTACACTCAAGCCTATAAGAAATAGAAAAAGAAAAAATAATACATGCAGAATTACATCGGTTACCAATCCCAAAAGTCAATATGGTTCTTAAAAGAGATCGCCATACTGATAAACGCTGTTACAACTTACCAACATCAAATTAAGTTGCAATGGTCTTTCAAAATGATGAGGGAGAACAACCATTTCAAAGGCGTATTAGAATATATCCCAGAAATGAGGAGCAACCTTACATCCATCAACATAAGTATCTTACGTACTAATTTAGATCCAATGACATATCCAATTTTTTTTTCCCAATCGGGAAGCCGGATGGCAAACCAAATTAACACTTGACAGTTACCCAAATTCAAAAGTACGTGTCAGAAATAATATATCCATGCTTAAATTTAAAGTGGCTCAAACTGCCATTCAAAATGGATTTAATCCCATTTTATGTAGTGGAAAATTGACACAACTATGGATCATTGATTCATATTTGCAACTTGAGGCAAATAATGTAAATTTCATAAAATATCAAAAAGATAAACTATGTGTTGAACCGTATTGTGGACTGATGGATTATGTCACTGAGGCAGCTACAAACAGAGAGCTTGCAGCTGGCAAAGCCATAATTTTACCTTCTTCTTTCCAAGGATCTCCTCACAATATGCAAGGAAGATACAATGATGCTATGGCTATTGTAACTAAATTTGGAAAACCAGATTTATTTATTACATTTACATGTAATCCACAATGACCAGAGATTGTACAGAATCTGCTAATTGGACAAACTGCTTCCGATAGACCAGATTTGGTGGCAAGAGTCTTCAAAATCAAATTAACTGAATTAACACGTGACATAACCATATCTCAGTTATTTGGAAAATGTCTGGCTTATGTTTATACCATAGAATTTCAAAAAAGAGGCCTTCCACATGCACATTGCTTATAATCCTTCAAAAAATATATAACTTGGATACTGGTGATAAAGTGGATTCAG
Organism: Discoglossus pictus; assembly: GCA_027410445.1. NCBI lineage: Eukaryota > Metazoa > Chordata > Amphibia > Anura > Alytidae > Discoglossus > Discoglossus pictus. The sequence goes on from CM050170.1 coordinate 64,033,878, forward strand.
TGATCATTGCTGAACTACCAGATCCAGACATACATGGTAGACTATATGAGATTGTAACTCATCGCATGATTTATGGACCATGTAGAGATATTAATCCACAATTACCATGTATGGAAAATAAAAAAAGCACTAAAGAATTTCCAAAAGATTATAGAGACAAAGCATATGCTAATTGTGATGGCTATCCATTATATAGAAGAGAAGGCCAAAATGCCATTATTCGTGGGAAAAAAGTTGATAACAGATATGTGGTGTCATATAATCCACATTTGCTCATGAACTATAATGCACACATTAATGTGGAAGCTTGCACTTCTATAAAATACATTCAATATGTCTACAAATATATTTACAAAGACTATGATGCAGCTACTGTAGTGGTCAAAAGTGCAGAAAATCCAGAACAAACTGAGTTATTACATGATGAACATACATCTCATGTAGATGCTCGCTATTTAAGTGCACCAGAAGCAATGTGGCATCTTCTCAGATTTGAAATGCATGTCGCTCACATGGAGTATATCGATTAGCTGTACATTTGTCCCAAAGACACTTAGTTTATTTCAATGTTGGAAATGAAAGAAATGCTTTGGCACAAAGTGAGCATCAACAAACTACACTAACTGCGTGGTTTCAATTAAAGTCTACTGACTTGGAGGCAAGGGATTTGTTGTATACTGACATTCCCTACCATTATGTTTTTGTTAATGGATTATGGCACAAAAGAAAAACCTGTGGAAATAAAATTATAACCAGAATTTACACTGTAAGTGCAAGAGACCTTGTACGTTTCTGCTTACCTTTACTCCTTTTAAATGTTCCTGGTGCACAAAGTTTTGAACAGTTTAGAACTGTTAATGACACAGTTAAGGAAACATTTTATTTAGCTGCGCGACAGAATCTTCATGGCTGATGATACAGAATGGGAAAGATGTCTAGAAGAAGCAGCACTGTGTCAAATGCTACGGCAGATGAAAGAACAATTTGCATCTTCTCAAATGCTCCAAATGCATTAGCTTTGTGGGACAAATTTAAAAAAAATATGTCTGAAGACTTTTTGCAACAATACAATGAGCCTATTGTAGAATTAAAAGCATTAATTGAAATTCAAGAGGTCTTTCTCTCTCATGGATTAAATTGTGCAAATTTGAATCTGCCACATTCAGGACTCATAGATAAAATAAACTTTGAAGACTATGATATTCAGCTTCAAAACCAAATAACACAAAAAATATGTGCAACTTTAATTACATTACAATTGCAAGCATTTAATGCCATAAAAAGAGCACTAGATGACTTGCTCAAAGAGCATTATTTCTATCTAGATGGACCTGGTGGATCAGGAAATCTATATCATTTATTGATGAGTTTTGTTCTCTCACAAGGTGAAATAGCACTGCCATTTGCAACAACTGGAATTGCCGCACTTTTGTTAGAAGGTGGAAGAACTGTGCATAGTGGATTTAAACTGCCAGTTCCTATTCTGGAAACATCAGTGTCGGATATAAGAATGACATCTTTACAAGCAAAAAAAAATAAGAAAAGTAAATTAACTATCATTGATGAAGCTACAATGATGTCATGCCATGTTTTACAATGCATTGACTGTTTTTTGCGTGAAGTCATGGATAATGATTTGCCTTTTAATGGAAAGGTGATGTTGTTAGGTGGAGATGTTAGACAAACATTACCTGGTGTTGTCCATTGAAATCACACAGACATTGTAGAAACATGTATCAAGTCAAGTACACTAAGCAGACTCTTTACTCACCTCAAATTAGAACAAAATATGAGATCACAAGAACAAAATGAATTCAATGAGTGGCTCATCAAAATTGGAGAAGGAAAAACAGAAAGAATTCATAATTTACCCAATGATACCATGGAAATTCCATTGCAAATGATTTGCAAACAGGACATTATATTGGCTATATTCCAAAATACAATAATGGGACCAGATTAATTGTACAAGAACTAAAAAATATTTTTTTTTAATTCAGAAATTCTTAATAGTACCCATAAAGGTGAAAGAGTTTTCATACCAAGGGCCTCATTCTATTACCGGCCGTAAATCGGCCGTAAGGCTGCGATTCCTTGCGGGGGTTCTGTTAACTCGCGATTCTATTATTAGGCCCCGCAAGGATCTCCTCTTACGGCCGGCCGCATATCTTGAAACCGGCCGTAAGCTGTGAAATCTAAAAACGCAAAAATAAATTCAAGCCTGCACTGTACAGCTCTGTAAATGCTAGGGATCATATTGGGGGACATGAGGATTAAAAGTAACCCACTCTCAAGCTTGCACATCAGCCCAAACCCGAGTTCAAATTAACTGTTTATTTTCCGGCTGCGGCGTGGGCGGGTCTGAAGTGCTCCAAGCATTCTGGACTTTTTACATGGATATTTTACGGATATTAAAAATAAAATATTTTACGGATTTGGGTATAGGATAATTATGTGCTATTTTTTCTAACACCTAAAATCCCTTTATAGTCTCAAAGTGCAGGATGGCTTTATTTGAGCTATTTTATGTGCTTAATTGGTGCTAGCGGGACCTCTTTCCTGCAAGTAAGCTGCGGCTCGCTTTTAGCATTGCAGAGAGGTTTCCCGGAGCAATTGAATTGCAAATAGGAATTTCTTACGGCCGAAACTCTTGCGGCCGTTTTAGATCAAAGGCTTTCCTCTGGCGCGAGCGGCCGCAAGAGATAGCAAGGCACCGGCCGCAAGCCTGCCAGAATCCCCGGCCGGAATAGAATAGCCGAATAGCTTGCGGCTGGTCCTTGCGGGACCCGCAACGCCTGCGGCCGATAATTGAATGAGGCCCCAAGAATTTATTTGGCACCAAGTGAAAGTAGCTTGCCGTTTGTACTTCAGAGAAGACAATTTCCCATCATCATGGCATTTGCCATGACCATTAATACATCACAAGGACAAACTTTCAAGCAGTTGGAATCTTTTTAGAAGAATCAGTATTTGCCCATGGCCAACTGTATGTTGCATTTTCAAGGTGCAACAATCCAGAGGAAATAGAAGTTTATATTGAAAACAACCAAAGTCAGGGGGATTTATTAGATGATGGATGAATTTTTACAAAAAAACATTGTCTACTATGAGGTACTGTAAATTAAATTACAAACAAAAAAATATTACAATTAAGCCACAAATAACCAAATTGAATAACCAACAGTGCTCTTATATCTACGTCAAATTCACAAAAAATACCACAACAAATATAGAACAGTGTAGTGAATGAAAAAATATAAAAAAATATAAAAATGTCAATTATTATATGTTTTCATACACTGATAATATAAGATATGATATTTGGTATTATTCATTTGTATCTCTTCGCACATAATACTAATTTGAGAAATACCTTTCTAGGATTATGGCAATTTATATATATTTATATTTCTGTGACAAGGATAGAAAAATACTTTATAGTGATCTTGCAGTTTTGCATCAATTTGTTCATCACACATTTTCAATTAAAATTGTTTTTAGTAACCCAATTTCACTTATCATATAATGTTGGTGTTATACTATCTATTTATATCACTGTCAGTACACTTCACCCTGTTACACAGATTTATTGAGTTACAGATATATACACTCTCTATATTATTGTATAACCACATCAATTCACGTACACACATCCAATCTTTTATCTATCTCCTATACATCAGTACGCAAATCATTTTTTATTATACTTTTATCAACACCACATTTACAATATACTTTTTTCACTTTTCACTCCAATTTGTATTTATTTATTTTTTTATTATGATTTAATCAATCATCAATACATTATTATTTATATTTATTTTTTCAGTTTCCAGTCTCTTTAGTTTCCATGTTATTTTGCAAATGTATCCTTAATACTACTATCTCTTACTTCCCATTCTTCCTCCTTCTTTTTTTACACTTCTTTATTTTATTATTCTATTTCACCTTCTTAATTTACTTAACAGCATTTAATATTATGATGCATTATTATATTTTGTAAGTCCAATTAAGACTATTTCACCTTTCTTCCATATAATATAATGCATTTCATTAAAACAGCAATGTATATTGCCAACAGATGGTGTTATTAAAGTTGGCTGAATTTATAAGCAGCCACTATATGGTGTTAATAAAGTTTGCCTTATTTGTAAGCAGTCACTAAGCCCTACAAAGAATAAGCCTTTTACAAATGCAAACATAATGATGTCACACGTTGCGTAATGTCACGTGACTAACGGGACGCGATTTCCAGCTATTAATTAGCCCATGAGTAAGCCCATAACTGGGGCGAAACGGACCGGGATTCGTGAGAGTTGGTTTGCAGGGTCTCCTTAATGTGAGGATCGGTGTTCACAGACAGGTTTGCTGCAGCAAAATTGCAAGTATTTGTGTGTTTATGATGTCAAAAGTTACAAATATGTGATTCTATTGTTTCCTTCAGCTGCCTTGTTACGTGAGACTACTGCATACCAACTCTCTCACTTTTTTATTTTATCTTTGTGTGTCTTTTTAATCAGTGCCATCTTTATTACTAGTATTCCTGTGATTAGCAAACATATTGCATATGAGGATTACATGTCTAATATATTATCTAGGACTGTTCACCTTTGTCTGGTCACTATAATGTAACCTACTTTATCTTAGCTTGATCTAGGACTTTAATACTTTAGTGACTTTATATATGTATATATATATATATATATATATATATATATAAATGCACATATACAACTTATGCCATTCGCTTTATCGTAGTATGTTCTAGGACTTTGACACCTATTGACCTTTTATTTATATATATATATATATATATATATATATATATATATATATATATATATATATTGTGACAAGCATGGCCGTCTACCACTGTGATTTTTTTAACAAAAGGTTCAGCAACACGTAGAGTTTTGATGCAGGAGACTTGTTTATTATAGGGCTCATAAACAAGGATCCAGATGTAGTAATTAACTTGCAGTAATGTAGTCTGCCTCGCAGGTGGCTTTAGTCTGCAGCGCAAGTCCTCAGCAAATTGGACTTGTTTCCAATAGCAGCTTCCTTGGTTTGTCTCTCTCTCTCTGATGCCAGCACCCAAACTTCCTGTTTTTGTCCTCTTACTCCACAGATCAAACAGTCCACAATATCCAACAAGATTTGTCACTTGCAGCTCCCGAAAACAGCAGTATAGCACTCCAAACACAGCTTCTCCAAAACAGTTCACCTTTGATATCTGTGTGAACAAACTGTCCTCCTCTCCCTCCCCTGTGTCTCTTCCCCCCTCCACTCCCTCCCTTTGTCTCTTCCCCCTGTGTCTCTTCCGCCCTCCACATGTCTCTTCCCCCCACCCTCCCTTGTGTCTATTCCCCCCTCCTTTGTGTCTTTCCCCTTCCTCTGTGTCTCTTCCCCCCTCCTCCCCTGTGTCTATTCCCCCCCTCCTCTCCCTCAGCTGTGTCTTTTCCCCCCTCCTCTCCCTCCTGTGTCTCTTACTCCTCCTCTCCTTCCCCTTGTCTTTAACCCCTTCCCTCCCTTGTGTCTATTCCCCATCCATTGTGACTCTTTCCCCCTCCTCTGTATCTCTTTCCCCCACTCCTACCCTGTGTCTCTTCCCCCCTCTCTCTCCCTTTTGTCTCTTCCCCCCTCCTCTCACTCTCCTGTGTCTCTTCCCCCATCCTCTCACTCCCCTGTGTCTCTTCCTCCCTTCCTCTCCCTCCCCTGTGTCTCTCCCCCCTCCTCTCCCTCCCCTGTGTCTCTCCCCACTCCTTCCCTGTGTGTCTCTTCCCCCCTCTCTCTCCCTTGTGTCTCTTCCCCCCTCCTCTTACTCTCCTGTGTCTCTTCCCCCATCCTCTCACTCCCCTGTGTCTCTTCCTCCCTTCCTCTCCCTCCCCTGTGTCTGTCCACCCTCCTCTCCCTCCCTTGTGTCTCTTCCCCCCTCCTCTCACTCTCCTGTGTCTCTTCCCCCATCCTCTCACTCCCCTGTGTCTCTTCCTCCCTTCCTCTCCCTCCTCTGTGTCTTCCTCCCTTCTCTCCCTCCCGTGTCTCTTCCTCCTGTGTCTCTCACTCTCTCCTTCCTCCCTCGTGCATGCACCCCTGACTCAATGCGCATGCGAGGCTGAAGTTATACAATGCGCATGCGCAGCACAGTGACGGGGAAGATGCGATTGTCAAACTGCGATTTGTTGCAAGCGTGAAGACAATTATAATATGTGATAATAATGAGGCAGCAGTGCATACATTCACTTTTCATAACCTACGAGTTTCATATAAAAACTTCCTCTAGGGTAGTCCTTTTTTAGTGTCTATTGTCTCTTTCTCCTTTCCTTTATTTCGTCACAATCAGCAGCATTGTTTACTTGTGGGTTTTAAATGTTTTACTCACTTCTTATTGTACATTTACTTCTCTGTATGGTTAACCCATTTTCATTGTAATATCTAATAATCCACCAAATATTTATATAGTATAAAGATTATAATAAAATAATGAGGCAGCAGTGCATAAAGTCACTTTGGGACCTGTCTGTTCATAACCTACGAGTTTCATATAAAAACTTCCTCAGGGTGTTGTTACACAGTTTGTCTGTGGAATTGTCATGGTCTCTCTGGATACCAACATTTGCTAGAATATTATTTAACCTCTGTACAAAACAGTGGATAGAGACACAGAATAGAGAGACGGATAGAAGGTAGGTGAGAATGATTAATTGTGTGGTTGCAGCAATCAACATTGTGGCTTCATTATGAGTTGTTTGCTATTAGAATTATATTTCACTGCATTCACAGGGCAATTACACAAAACAGATTATTGGAACTACATATCATAAAAAACTTCCTCTGTCAGATTGTAGGAATTAAAAAGATTGCAAGCTCTTTGTGTTAGGCTACAGTCGAATAAATTAGAAATTATAACATCCAGATTATTCAGACCTGACAAAGAGAACATTTAGAATATCATCCTAGGTAGATTCTCTCCCATCTCCTGGACATCTAAAAGAAAAGTTTTTAAACCTTTAACTGGTTTTCTTTCCTTCACATACTAATTTTACTCCCATTTAATTAACCAATTAAATCCTACAGTATATCACAATCAAAAATTCAAAGAATATTGGCCAGTCTTAATTTTAAACTGTTATATATATACAGCCTTATTAAATTGCGATTCGGCAAGTTTAAAAGGGCTCTATATAAGCACACAGCATATTTTTTTTTACAGAATTTTTTTAGTTTGTGAACTTCTATCCAAAAGCAAGGACTTCACTAACTAAAAATGTCTGCAAAAAAATATGCTGTGTATTTTAATAGAGCCCTTTTAAATTTGCCGAATCGCAATTTAATAAGGCTGTTAATCTATAAAATTCTTGCTTTGGCTGGAAAGACATCCAAGCTAAAAGCTACACTTTTTTATAACAGAAATATTATAATATTAACTTTTATTAATGCAATCTAAAACATATAATTAAAATAAAATATGGTTCACAGTTAAAATGTATAGCATTTTGATAAATGCATTTATATTAATGTATTATCAATGAAATATTTTTAAATACGTAACATCATTGTACGCATTTTAGTTAATATATAAACTATAGTTTCTGAGTGGAAATGATATTGTTTAATAATATGCACTTGGGTTTTAGGGTTTATATATTGTTTATAAAAAAATCATTGTATTTAATTAACCAGCTTTAATAGGTAAAAAAGCTTTAAGATTACTGTCATATGATTATCATTTTTATTATTCAGTGTTGATTTCTTACATTTTTCAGTTATGATGTCTTTCAATCAAAAGTAACTTTACCTTATTTTCAAGTTGTTATTACAATATTTTGTAAGCATTTGTATTAAGTTTGGTTTTGAACCCTTTCATTAGCTAGTTTTATACTGGAATGAAACTTTCTTCTGGTAACTGTTTGCTCAGTTGTTACAGATTATGGGGACAGTTTCATTCTAGTGCCAAGAGTTCCTATATTTGGTTATATGTTAATTTGTTTGAATGTCGATCCAGACAGTTTATTTCTAATGAATATTGTTAATATGTTACTTTTCTTCAGGAGAACTCTGTCAATGTCTGCTAAACACTCATCTAATATTCTGGCATCATGAACAGGCAACCCGATGCGCATTTCGTCACTGCTATCTGCCGTAACTTGTCAGGGGTTACTGTCCCCATAAACTGTAACAAGGGTTCAAAAACAAAATTGATACGAATGCTAACACAAGATTATAATGGCAACACACTTGCAGAAATTAACGTAAAGTAGTTTTTTTTGATTGGGAGACATCAGGTTTGAAAATTATACAAAATCAGCATTAAATAATAATAATGGTAATCAACTTAATGTAATGTTAAAGCTTATTTGCTTATAAAAGCTGATTAATTACATACATTATAATTTTATAAACTAGATATAAACCATAACCCAAGTAAACATTGTTAAACAATATAATCTCCACTAAGAGACTATAGTTTATATATTAGCTAAAAACACATATAATGATGTTACGTATCTAAAAATATTTCTGAGTACATTAATATTACTGCATTTATCTAAATGCTCTTAATACGTTTTCATTGTTTATTTTTAACAAGAGGTGGATATGAACTCATTTGCCCATAGACCTGCATAACTCAGCTGGTGCAGTGCCTGGACACACCCACAAAAAAAATCAGACAAGTAGTAAATTGGTTAAATTCATCACTGATGGTTGCCTTCCTAGTTATTATTATTTTAAAACGCCAGATTGTATCTCTCCTTTACACATTATTACTACAATTCAGTTCAATTGAATGTGTTACATAAAGTCTAAATTATTATAATGCTACTACTTGTATTTCTCATAACATCCAGATAACTCTTACTAAAGTGAATGGGACCAAAAAACCAGACCGTTTGGACATATTTCATTCTTGATGGGATATCAGACAAACCCGCTCTACAGGTGTCGATCTTCCTTTTGGTTCTGCTCATTTATCTCATCATTCTTGGTGGCAACATAACCATTCTTTTACTTGTCTGTCTGGATGCTCATCTGCAAACTCCCATGTACTTCTTCTTAGGCAATTTGTCCATTCTAGATATGGCAACCTCCACCATATCTCTGCAGAGCATTTTCGTTAACTTTATTTCAAGTGATAAAACAATTTCTTTTACAACTTGCATGGCTCAAGCTCTTCTATTTTTATCTTCGACATCGGTTGATTTGTTTTTATTAACAGCCATGAGCTATGATCGATATGTTGCCATTTATGATCCATTGCATTACCAAATCATCATGAATTTTAGAGTGACTTCCTTGTTAGCCTTCAGCTGCTGGGTAGGAGGGTTTGTAGAAATTGCACCTATTTCTTGGAAAATATCACATGTCCCTTGTTATAAATCCAATGAAATCCACCACTTTTTCTGTGACATAGTCCCCCTTATGAAACTTTCATGCCAAGAAAACATTGGCTTGGAGATCATGATATTATCAGAAGGTCTAATTTTTGGTCTCTTGCTTTTCATTTTCACCTTCATCTCTTATCTGTTCATCATTCTCACCATCCTCAAGATCCATTCCAGCACTGGTCGACGTAAAGCCTTCTACACATGTTCCTCGCATCTTACAGTTGTTATCCTCCTCTATGTGACTCTTCTAGGTCAATACTTACAACCAAATAAAGTTGACAACTTGAATGCTTCAAAGCTTATATCTCTCTTTAACATAGCCATAGTCCCAATACTTAACCCACTGATTTATAGCGTAAAAAATAAAGATGTGAAGGCAGCTTTGAGACGTAGAATAAGAATGTCTAAAGTTGCATTTTAATGGGTGGGTGGAAGTTTGACATTTTTTAAATTCATTACAACACCCATAGTTGTTTCATACCCATCTCTTTACAGTTTATGTCTGATTTCTGTTTTATCCTGTAACCTAAATAAAAACCACTGTGGTGAGACTGGAACTCATAACCATCCATATTATAGACAGCTGCTTCAAACACTCAACCATCTCTTCATTTGATGTGTTGGTGAAAAAGAAAAGACTTTCCCCAATATATATATATATATATATATATATATATATATATATATATACACATGGTAGTATTACAGATTTATAGAGAAGTTCCAAATGGACGTCTATAAGTAATATATGAAGTTTTACAAATAGAGTACTATGAGGCAGTATAACCTACTTTATAAAAATTAATATATGCCCAAATATTTTAAATAATGCTAAGTTTTAGTATGCTATGGTCTAGATTCCTTAAGGCAAGCTACATTTTTTCTCATTAGTGCAGACAGATTCTGACCTTTAAATACTTAACAAGTTTATGTTTTTTCAAGTTTTTCCACCAAAGATCTCTACATCATAAGCAACCTCATAACATGAGTAAGTCCATCACAAAATCTGACGATCTAACAAGAGTGCACACACCAAGGGGGTAGGGTTCATATTACAAATAACATTCTTTTAATATACTACAACTTGTTTCCACACAAATATTTGCCAGCTTTTGCCAAGGTTCAAATACTAACTTACTCAAAGCCTTAGTGGTTGTTTGTAAACACTTCACTATAACTAATTTTGTATTCTTCCTTAATGGACACCCAAACTTATCTTTACTTATGCTATGTCTATAAACCTAACCCCCTAGGACTGACATGGTTTTATACCACCATGGGGTCTCAAGGACTTCCAAGTCCCCTGTGGTCGATGGATTACGGGATACTGGAGAATATTAGGATACAGGGAATATCTCCCCACTGCCTCACACTCCAGGTTTTGAGTTTAGAAACATATTCATGATATCATGTATATTACATATTTATGCTATCTTTACATTATAATTCTTACTTTCTTATAACCTCTTTCAAATAAAAAAAGGTATATGTATATTTTCTAAGTTTAATTATAGGACTGTATGTTAACCTTAATTATGTTACCATTAACTACGTTTTGTAGAATTTCGTCTGAACACATCTGAATTTCTCTGTAAACTAACCAAATCATATTCTGGAAAAGAAAACTGAAAACATTTTAATAAGTAAATAAATATAAATACATAAATACACATAATCACAAAATTAATCTGATATCACAGGATTTCTGTCTTAAAAATATTAATGATTAAAAAAAAATAAGAAAGAAATCAAGCAATCACCATTACTATTTTTTCTTTCTATTTGTTATATTTATTCAAAAAACACAATACGAAATATCTAACTTCTAATTATTTTTAAACAATTGAAACAAGCAATAATAATTTGTAAAGTAAAATTAAAATGTCCTTATTATAATGGTATAACCACTTCACCAGGTTTAAATTCATTAGACATATTATCTAAATTGAGATTCCATAAATCTTAATTTTTGTACACTTTTGTAAATTAAGATTAACAAACGTATCTCTTACATTTTTCTATTTTAATTTGAAAATGAGAATATTTAGTAGGAGATAAATATTTGTACAGAGCTCAATAAAGTATAGTATAACAAGAAGGAAGTTATTGGATCATCCCACATGAGTCAAAAATAAATCTAAACACTCAAGATCTTTTATGTTTTTGAAGTACCAAACTTAGGCCCTCATTCAATTGCAACTTGGCCAATTGAATAGGGTTCTAAATAAGCACATAACATATTTTTTTAAAGAAGTTTTTAGTTAGTAAATATCTATCATAAAGCAAGATTTTCACTAACTAAAAACTTCTTTAAAAAATATATGCTATGGCGCTCATTCAATTGCGATTTAGCCAATTGAATAGGGCTCTAAATAAGCGCATAGCATATTTTTTTTAAAGAAGTTTTTAGTTAGTGAAAACCTTGCTTTTGGAAAGATGCTTGCTAACTAAAAACTTATTTTAAAAAAATATGTTATGTGCTTATTTAAACCCCTATTCAATTGGCCAAATTGCAATTGAATGAGGGGCTATGTGCCTATTTAGAGCCCTATTCATTTGGCCAAATCGCAATTGAATGAGGCCCATAAAATCCAACTATTGTTTAATGAGAGTGGTCTATAACCAGTCCGTGTATACACAAGATGTGGGTTAAAATGACTCTTTTTGCTGTGTTCTTTCTTACTGGGTTGCGAAAAAATTCTTATCTCCTTCCTATCCTAGCTAATACATAGTCCCATTCATTTGCAAGCTCGCAACTTGCTCGCCGATGGCCGCATCTCAGCGAGTCAGTTGCAGGCTCTTGTTGGCCTCTGTTTGCGATGTTATTCAATTACTCCCGGTCGCTAGTTGCAAAACTGAAGCCAGCTTCATAAACCATGCACTGGGTCGGAGCAGTTGTGGGCGGGATGAGTATAAATTAAATAGCAAAATTGCCTGCAATTTCTACTTGCAAGCTTGGATCTTAAATTCACAGCAATTGAATCAAGCTAATAGTTGGCCATCACATTGAAAAACACAATGAAAGTAAGGATTGACCAAATTCCCAAAAAATCTAAATTTTCGCCTATTTTTTAATGGTTTCAACTTTTTTTCAAAAAAATTAAATTTGATAGAGAGAATGAGGGTCATAGTTTAAAGACAAATAAAAACAATCTCATGTTATTTTATCTTAATTATACCCAGAGATGTAATGTGGCTGATGTCATTACAGGTGGCAAAGGAATATTTTGTCATCTCATTTATAATAATGCCTTTAAATCCTTTGGTTTACTTCACAGGCATTTCCAATTCAAAACTTTTAAATCAACATAGTCAAACCACATAATGTTAGTCTCCCATATATAACAATAATGATAATGAGGAAACCAATCCTCAAAGTATATTTTTTTGCATTGGGCACCGATCATAGAAGTAAAACAAATACGCTTAAGAAGGTTTTATGACATTTTATATTTTTGGATTTTTTTCTGTACGATTTTTTAAAAACAAGAAAATATGATATTTTATTTTTGCAGGTGTGAAATTGAAAAAAAGATTTGCAGACAATAATATTGAAAAAGTCTAGGAAAAAGGGCCACAAGTGTGGTAATGAAAATAAAAGTATAGGAGTTTAAAAGTAATAATTTCAAAACAAAAAATATGAGGAAATAATACCTGCGCATCTTTTAGTTGTTTTTGTTCAATTTTATCATTTTAAATTTAAGTGTATAAAGGTTTATGCCCCACCAGAAAAAAAGAGAGAATTGAGTTTTTATAAATCCTTAATCTATTTTTAGTTGACAATAATCCTTTGATTTTAGGTGGAGATTTTAACTGCGTATGGCCTGGTGGTAATGGTAGAGGATGAAAGCTTACAGGAAGGATGGAGAGTGTTAAAAAGTATGAATAATGGTTTTACGTGGAGCAATGTTTTATACAAATCTCGAATAGATTATTTGTTTTTATCAAAGGATTTTAAAATTTTAAATAGTAAATTATGTGAAAATATTTTTTGTATTACAATTTATTAACATGTGAATGCGAAATGTCAGAAAAAATCAGATCAAAAAATACATATTGGAAGATAAATTGTTTGGAAGAAGAAGAAATTAGAGAGGATTTTAAAACACAATGGGCCTCATTCTATTATCGGCCGTAGGAGATGCGGGGCCGCAAGGCCCGGCCGCAAGCTATTCTGCTATTCTATTCCCCTCCGGCCGGGGACTCCGGCAGGCTTGCGGCCGGCGCCTTGTTATCCCTTGCGGCCACACGCGCCGGAGGAAAGCCTTTGATCTTAAACGGCCGCAAGAGTTTCGGCCGCAAGAAAATCCTGGTTGCTATTCTTTTGCCCTGGGAACCCTCTCTGCAAGGCTAAAACCGAGCCACAGCTTACTTGCAGCAAAAAGGTCCCGCTAGCACCAATTAAGCACATTATAAAGCCAAAAATAAAGCCATCCTGCACTCTGAGGAGACTATGTAGGTGTTAGCATTAATAGCACAACATTCCCCTACACTCAAATCCGTAAATATTTTTTTTTTTAATTTATGTCAAATATCCTTTGAAAAAGTCCCGAGGGCTTGGAGCACCTCAGACCCGCCCACGCTGCGGCCAGAAAATAAACAGTTAATAAACAGTTAATAAAATCTCTGATTTGGGCTGATGTGCAAGCTTGAGAGGGGGTTGCTATTAATCCTCATGTCCCCCATTATGATCCCTAGCATTTACAGAGCTTTACAGTGCCGTCTTCAATTTATATTTGATTTTAAAGATTTCAGAGCTTACGACCGGTTGCAAGATATGCGGCCGGCCATAAGGGGAAGTCCTTGCGGGGCCGTCTATTTGAATTGCAAGGTAACGGAACCCCCGCAAGGAATCGCAGCTTTGCGGCTGTTTTACGGCCGATAATAGAATGAGGCCCAATATATATAATGGAATCATTTTAGAGCTAAAGAAGATATTATTTTATGGTGAGATAAGATTAAATAAAAATTAAAAAAATATATTTTCTACAAATTAGACAAAAAAAGGCAAGAGAAAAAATATAAGAGTATAGAATATTACAATTTCACCTTCAGGCACTATACAAAGCCTAAAGTCAGGGCTTTGAGGATGAGGAGGGTTTAATTAAAGTAAAAGAAGAAATAAAAACATTTTTTTTAAAGAAAAAGGTAAACAAATAATTTTTAATTCTAGAGTAAAAGTTTTAGAAGAAGATGAAAAGCGTTATTAAAAAAAAAAGGGAATAAGAAAGACATTATTGAAAACATAGAAGGAGAAACAGAACAGAAATAGTTTTTAATTTTTATTCTGACTTATTTTACTTAAAAAATGGATATATTTTTAGAGCAATGCTTTTTAGATAATAAAGAATCTTCTTTTAACACTGCCGGAAAAAAAAATGTTGAAAACAATTTTAATAGCACTAAGATTTTTTTATATACTTTTTTTAAATGGAAGAATGCTGGGAAATAATGGGTTACCTATTTAATTTTTTATTACTTTTTGCAATGTTTTAGAAAAATATTTTTTAAATTTAATTGAGAAAGTCTCCGCTACCAATATTATACCAGCTTCATGAATGCAGGGGGTGGTAGTTTTAATTTATAAAAAAAAGAGGGAAAGAAAATATTAACAATTTGAAATTCTGATTACAATTTTTTTACTAAATTTTTAGCATCTCGTTTAAAATCTGTAATTTTCAAAATTATAGATCCTTCACAGGTGTAGAAATATTACCCAAAATTTGAGTGCTAATATAGACATATTTTACTATAGTTTAGAAAGAAGAAAAGATTTGTCATTAATTAATTTTGCCTTTGATAGAATATCATATAGATTTTTATTTCAGGTTTTAAAAAGAATGGGTGTGCCAGAGAGAATGTTGAAGCAAATTAAGAGTGTATGATGGATGTATGACTTGTGTTAGTGTGAATGGGTTTATGACTGGTTATATTAGTATAAATGCTGGTGTGAACACTCTCCCCAACTGTTATTTATTTGTTGTATAGAACCTTTATTAAGTGAAATAAAAAAAAAGATAAAGTTATACAAGGAATTCCAGTGCCAGGCGCTGGTGGTGAACAAGCCAAAATGTTCTCATATATGGATGATACAACAATTGTGTGTAGGGATCCTATTATTATAAAAACATCAGAGAGAGTGGCTGAACGGTTTTGTGGAGCGTCTGGTTTGAAGTTGAATATTGAAAATAGTGAATGCATGTTGTATGGAAAGTGGGAAAGTATTTTAGATAAAACTATCCCAATACAAAGAGATAAAATAAACATTTTGGGTTACAAAAGACATGATAGATGATTTCAATTGGGATAATATGTTAAAAAAGATAAAGAGAAATTTTTTTTTATGGGGCTTTAGAAAGTTGACATTACACAAAGATGAGAACACTCCCAGGAAACGCTAGCATGCCCAGCTAGCAGGGCAGTGGCGCGAATCTCACTGAGTCACTGTTCGAAAGTAACATGAAGGATAGTATGAAGTACTCCATTTGAGTGTTCCCTACCCAGGAGAGGCTGAGCGGAGGACAACTACCCATTGGAACTGGCTTTGAGTAAAAAGAGCCAACCTTAAGTAAGAGGGGGTAGTGCAGCTCTCTACTCCATAAATTTGTCTGCATCTGATATATCTAAGCTGTGTGGGCCCTGGGCTGTGGTGCCGACCCAATAGGTTGCCAGGGGAAGCAGATTGCTCTCCATCTATATCATCTACAGGCACAAGAAGCACTGACACATACCTCCCTAGCTGAACGAATCTTCACCTACCTTCGGAGCCTGCCCTAATCAGGAAAGGTAGAGCTGTGGACAGCTCCCTATTGGTAATGGCATCCGAGTAAGAGGAAGCAGGCCTTGAGTGAGAGGTGAGAGCCGTTCAGTGATCTGTCGTGGGGTTGGTAGCCCTTTGATGCAACCAGGCTGTGTGAGACCTTGCTGGGCTTTCCACTGAGCTTGTTGCCAGCATTTAACCTCTGTTGTGAACCAACTACCAGCAGGGGAAACACACTTGTATACGCTTTGGCCTGAGTGGATCATCACACAGACTACTAGTTAAACACCAGGCAAATATATGTGGCACGAAGCAGAATAAATGGATATACCTTGTCTTAAGAAAAGCCCTGGCATTGCCCTAGTAGAATTAGGGAAGAAGACACTGCGGACTAGCAGGCCCATGTGGGACTGTTTATGAGGACCTGGAAACGTGTATTTTGAACACTGTTAGGTTATACCACCTTTGAACACCTTTGAAGGTGTTTGAAAAGATAACGACCAGGTATATACTCCCTTGTGTTCAACACTGTTGTCCTCACACTCAAACCTGCAGTTGATATAACCTGTGGGGGATAAGAGACAGTCCATACTACAGATAAGCTGGAGTTTGAGTTGAGAACTATTCTAATAGATTACCTTGTTATCTGTACTTTGCACTATGGATCAAATCAATCCACATATAGACAAAAAAAAGAGAAAATACAAGAAAAAGAGGAGGAAAAAAAAGGGAAGAAAAAGGAAGGGAAAGAAAAAACCAAGGGAAAATATATATGTCATGATATCTCTGAATACATAACTGTGATACAATTTGGTATAACCCCACCTGCGGACCCAACAGCCTTGCTTTTGTAGTTTGCATTGTTTTGTCTATATATTTTTTTATTTGGACCTTACTTATATGTAACAACTGTTGTCTATAAGTTGGTCCATTAGGGGTAAAGTGTTTGTACTACGGGAAGCGCAGTGTTTTAAAAAGTCTTACTTAATTTATGGGTGGATGTGTTTTTATTTGGTCTTGTATACCATTTGACAATACATATTCATACTTATTAATTTAAGAAGCAATAGAAAATGAAATACACTCTTCTCTCTGCTGCCACAGAGGCTTCTAGTGGCTTAGTTAAATATACAGATAGCTTGAAGCTATAATTATTAATACTAGTGGTATATAAGGGTCTCAGAAAATGTATATCCCTGTTATAAAGGAACTTTCATTTCTTTATTGTTTTGAGTAAGATTTTGAGAAGGGCACTCTGCTGTAATTATAAAATGAGTAAGGCAGCATCAACCTCGAAGTCTAAAGTAAAAGGAAAAAATGTTCCAATGTAAAATTAAAAGGGGATTTTTTCTCCTCTATGAGCAGCTCTAAAGGTAAAGTGCAAATTGAGGATAATTTGGACAATCTTTAGAATTGTCTTTAACCTCAATGGAAAATAGAGAGATATCGAGTGCAGATGACACGTTAGGTTTAGTTTCCAATGAGGAAGACATTCTAATGGTTAAAACAATTAAAAATATTTTGGCCCATAAAGCCTATATGAGACCGGTTTAAAAATAAATTGTTTAAAGAGAGAGGGAGGTCACTATGAGATCCAAATTTACCAAATTAGAATTATACATGCCTCAATTAAAACAATAGAACAAAAAAGATCAATGAAGCATTCATGAGGTTTCAGCAGAGATCATATCTCTGGGGGAACAAAACAGGAAAAGTCTTAGCACAAAAGTTGAAGAGATCAAATACAAATAAGCGAATAGATAAGATTATTCACAGAGATAAGATTATTACAAAGCCAGACAAAATAATACTTAAATTACAAGAGTATTACTCAGATCTTTACAGTTTGGATACAAAGCAACAAGACATTTAATCTCAAGATCAAACTATAATAAATTTCCTAGATAAAATGAGGTTACCCAGAGTATCAAAAATAGATTTAGACATACTAAATAGTGAAATTAAGGAAGAGGAGATATCCGCTGCAATAGGAAATTTGAAAATGGATTCATCCCCAGGGCCTGATGGCTTCATTAATCAGTACTATAAACTTTTCCAAAAAGAATTGGTAAGAGATTTAGGGAAAACTTTTAATGAGATTAAGAAATCTGGGAAGGCTACCAGAGGAAAGCTTGAAGCCGTTATAGTGAACATTCCCAAGTAAGATAGTGAACTACTAGAATGCAAAAATTTCCGCCCCATTTCTCTTCTGAATACAGATTTTAAACTTTACTCAAGAATATTAGCCCAGAAACTTAACTAAATTATACACCTGTTAATTGACCTCTTGTCTTAAAAACAACCACTTTCCGGCTGTATTTGTTTTGATAGACGCGGAAAAGGCCTTTGACAGGGTCGGATGGAGGTAAATGGAGTTAACACTAGAAAAGTATGGTTTGGGTGACTTTGGCCATTAACACACTCTATGGGTCTCCATCTGCCTTTGTCAGGGGCCTGGGGTTTGTCTTGGAGCCAATTGAAATTTCAAATGGGACCCATCACAGGTGCCCACTTTCACCAGTTTTAATTGAACCTTTGGTGGAAACTTTCAGAAGCTCTGAAAGAATTATGGGAATTAGGACTGGTTCATGTGTTAATAAAATATCTATGTTCGCTGATGACATGGTGATTTCAGTAGAAAATCTGAGAGATTCTTTAGAGGCTTTGCATCTAGTAATAGAAGAATTTAGCAATATTTCCAATTATAAAATCAACATTTTGAAATTAGAGGCATTACCTATTAATATGTTATCCCTGGAAATGGATGCTGTGCAGGCCAAGTTTCATTATAAATGGCAAAATAAAATAAAACATTTGGGAATTTTTATACATTTGACCTCAAATAAGTTGTAAAGCAGAACTTTGAGGATTTGTACATAAAAATAAAGGACAATCTTCGAGCTTGGAAAAATAGCATAAACTGAACTCTTAATCTTCCCACCCTCTAC
This sequence comes from Discoglossus pictus, assembly GCA_027410445.1. Classification (NCBI taxonomy): domain Eukaryota; kingdom Metazoa; phylum Chordata; class Amphibia; order Anura; family Alytidae; genus Discoglossus; species Discoglossus pictus. Next base: position 64,052,969 of record CM050170.1, read on the forward strand.
TAAAGCTTCAATTCCTCACATCTCTCTCTCTGTCAACAATGCCATCATCCCTCCCACCTCCCAAGCCCGTTGTCTAGGGGTTCTACTGGACCCTGCCCTCTCTTTCATCGCACACATACAGTCTCTAACCAAATCCTGTCTTTTCCATCTAAAAAGCATATCCAGAATACGCCATTACCTTACACAAGACACTACTAAGATTCTAATACACTCTCTCATCATTTCTCGTCTTGACTATTGCAACTCGCTCCTTGTTGGCCTGCCCATTACTCGCCTTTCCCCACTTCAATCCATAATAAATGCCTCCGCCGGCTCATCTTCAGTACACATCGTTCAGTGTCGGCAGCTCCTCTTTGTCAATCACTTCACTGGCTTCCCTTAGCCTCCAGAATAAAGTTTAAAATTTTGACCCTAACTTATAAAGCCCTCAACAACAGCACACCCCCATACATCTCTGCTCTCATCTCCAAATACTCCCCCACACGCCCTCTTCATTCTGCTAACGACCTTCTTCTTTCTACCACTCTTGTCACCTCCTCTCACTCCCGCCTCCAGGACTTTTCTCGCGCTGCCCCTATTCTCTGGAACTGCTTGCCTCGCTTCACCAGACTATCCTCCTGCCTTAAATCCTTCAAAACATCAATAAAAACGCACCTCTTTAAAGAAGCCTATAACCTTTCTCCCTAACATGCTCAGCACTACTCTCTCCCTACGGTACCACATACACACTTCAACTTTTCGATTTTAAGTCTGCAAATTTCAATCCTACAAGGTGCTTTAGGGAAAGCGCTATAGACACTGGATTCCAAGCTCAAAGACAGGGCCATCCACTCTTGGCAATGTGTGAATCTTGAACTTGTCATTGCCTGTAACTTAACTTATGTATAGCGCTACGGAATATGTTGGCGCGTTACAAATAAACGCTAATAATGATAATAATAATTCATAACAACAACAAAATTAGGATAAAGAAAACTTAGACTTATACAGTACTGTAGTGATGTTGCGAATATCAAATTTTCGGTTCGCGAACCGCGGACGCGAACTTTATCAAATGTTCGCGAACGGGCGAACCGGGCGAACAGCCATAGACTTCAATGGGCAGGCGAATTTCAAAACCCACAGGGACTCTTTCTGGCCACAATAGTGATGGGAAAGTTGTTTCAAGGGGACTAACACCTGGACTGTGGCATGCCGGAGGGGGATCCATGGCAAAACTCCCACGGAAATTAACATAGTTGATGCAGAGTCTGGTTTTAAGCCATAAAGGGCATAAATCACCTAACATTCCTAAATTGTTTGGAATAACATGCTTTAAAACATCAGGTATGATGTTGTATCGATCAAGTAGTGTAAGGGTTACACCCGCTTAGCAGTAACAGACCAATCTCCCCGTTTAATGCACCGCAAACAACCGCAAACAGTCCCTTTGCACAACCGCAAACTCCCCATTTGCACAAGGTTGGATACCAAGCTAGCCATGTTCCTTGTCCTCACTGATGTCATTGAAGGTCTCTTCCTCTACCCTCCCTGGGACGCCTGCTGTGTTTGGTCTTCCACCTCCTCAAAGCCACCTTCCTCCTCTGACTCCTCTTCTTCAGACTCCTCTCTCTGCGTTGCCTCTGTCTGCGTTATTATAAGGTGTGTACTGTTAAGTAGTACTATTCCTATCGGTTTAATCCCTGTTACGTCCACTATTAGGGGACGTGTATATGGCATTGATTTTTGGAACAGGGAGATGGAAAAAGATGCTTGGTCGGACCTCCTACTTCAAATTTGGGGCAGTGCGCGTGCAATCTAAGGTGCCACCAGATATGAGTGTCACTATGCACTGGCAAAAGTTGGCAGAGTAGGCGCTGTAGGCCTCACACACACGCCTGTAGGCAGGCAACTGATATTCCAATCGATTACAGTCAAAAAAAGTGTTGTTTTATGTCACTGTGCACTACGGTTGCACTAGATATGACGTATCACTGTGCACTGGCAAAAGTTGGCAGAGTAGATGCAATAGGCTTCACACACACGCCTGTAGGCAGGCAATTGCTATTCAATCTATTACAGTCAAAAAAGTGTTGTTTTATTTCACTGAGCACAATATAAGCTGTGAGCCTGACACAGGCAGGCAACTGAAATTAGATTAAAGGAAAAAAGGGTTGTTTTTTTTCAATGTATGGTACACCAACTATGACTGGTGAAACAGCAGAATATTTGCTGTGAGCCTGACAAAGGCAGGCAACTGAAATGAGATTACAGGAAAAAATGGTTGTTTTCAATGTATGGTACACCACCAGGTAAGAGTAGTGAAAATAAGCACAATATAAGCTGTTAGGTGTTAGCCTGTCACACACACACGCTGGAAGGCACGCATATGCAATTAGATTACACAGAAAAAAATTATAAAATAAAATAAATGATGTTCTAGCCCTAAAAAGGGCTTTTTGGGTTGCTGTCCTTGCAGCAGATATCAGATGAGTCCTTCAGGTCTGTAGTGGAAGCTAAATACACAGCCTGGCTATCTATTTCCCTATTAAATCTCCAGCAGCTACACTATCTGTCCTCTCACAACGAATGCAGCTTCAGAATGATTCTAAAATGGATGCTGTCCTTCAGATGGAAGGCTCTGGAAGGGAGTGTATGCTGCTGATTGGCTGGAATGTGTCTGCTGACTGTGAGGTGCAGGGTCAAAGTTTCCTCAATGATAAAGAATAGGGGGCGAACCCAAAAGCGCATGTGTCCGCCGTCCGATGCGAGCGCGAACAAGCCAAAATCTCTGTGAATAGTCCGCGGGCGAACTGTCCGCGACATCTCTACATTCCTGTAATTATTATTATAAGCAAATCAACTCTCATATATCAGCCTATACTGATGATCCTGTAAACACAGGATACACTGATAATCATAGAGTTGAAAAAAGAATTTGAGATAAAACAGCTCACAATAAATGTATTAAAAACAAACTATATCATGGAAACCCAGGCATTCTATATCTCCCAAAAATATGGAATCTTTGCAGTCAATGAAGCAACTACCGTATATACTCGAGTCCAAGCCGACCTGAGTATAAGCCGAGTCACCTATTTTACCACAAAATACTGGGTAAAATGAGTGACTCGAGTATAAGCCGAGGGTGGGAAATGTGCTGCCCCCTGTGTCCCTCTTGTGCCCTCTGTGTCCCCCTCTTGTGTCCCCCTCTCTCTTACGTGTCTCTTCTCCTCTCTCCCTTCCCTGTGTCTCTTCTCCCCTCTCCCTTCCCTGTGTCTCTTCTCCCCTCTCCTTCCCCTGTATCTCTTCCAACCTCTCCCTTCCCTGTGTCTCTTCCAACCTCTCCCTTCCCTGTGTCTCTTCCAACCTCTCCCCTCCCTGTGTCTCTTCCCCCCTCCCTTATCACCCTCCTCAACCCCATTCCTAATCCTCCCTCCTCATCCTCAACCTCCCTCCTCATCCTCAACCTCCCTCCTCATCCTCAACCTCCCTCCTCATCCTCAATCTCCCTCCTCATCCTCCCTCCTCATCCTCAACCTCCCTCCTCATCCTTAACCCTCTCCTCAACCTCCCTCCTCATGCTCAACCTCCCTCCTCATCCTCAACCCCCTCCTCAACCTCCCTCCTCATCCTCAACCCCCTCCTCAACCTCCCACCTCATCCTCAACCTCCCTCCTCATCCTTAACCTCCCTCCCCTCCTCAACCTCCCTCCTCATCCTCATCCCCTCCTCAACCTCCCTCCTCATCCTCCCTCCTCAACCCCCCATCCTCAACCCCCCTCCTCAACCCCCCTCCTCATCCTCAACCCCCCTCCTCATCCTCCCTCCTCAACCCCCCCATCCTCAACCCCCTCCTCAACCTCCCTCCTCAACCCCCCCATCCTCAACCCCCTCAACCCCCCTCAACCTCCCTCCTCAAGCCCCCTCCTCATCCTCCCTCCTCATCCTCCCTCCTCATCCTCCCTCCTCAACCCCCCTCCTCATCCTCCCTCCTCATCCTCCCTCCTCATCCTCCCTCCTCAATCCCCCATCCTCAACCCCCCTCCTCAACCCCCCCTCCTCAACCCCCCATCCTCATCCTCTCTCCTCAACCCCCATCCTCAACCCCCCTCCTCAACCTCAAACCCCCTCCTCAACCCCAACCTCCCTCCTCATCCTCCCTCCTCAACAGCCTCCTCAACCTCTCTCCTTAACCTCTCTCCTCAACCCTCCCTCCTCAACCTCAACCCCCCTCCTCAACCCCAACCTCCCTCCTCATCCTCCCTCCTCAACCCCCTCCTCAACCTCCCTACTCAACCCCCATCCTCAACCCCCCCCATCCTCAACCCCCTCATCCTCAACCCCCCATCCCCAACCTTCATCCTCAACCTCAACCCCCTCAACCTCCCTCCTCAACCTCAACCCCCCTCCTCAACCTCAACCCCCCTCCTCAACCTCAACCCCCCTCAACCCCCCCTCAACCCCGCTTCTCAACCTAAACCCCCCTCAACCTAAACCCCCCTCAACCCCCCTTCTCAACCTAAATCCCCCTAAATACCTCCCCCTCTCCCCTCACTTACCTGCTTCTGCTCCGCCCTCCGCTCCTTGATCCGTCTCGAATGTGACATCACATGCGCGCCATGTCATTAGCATATACCGGGTGCTGGCACCCGGTATATGCTAATGACACGGCATTCATGTGACGTCAAATGCGCGCCAGGTCAAGAAGGAGCGGAGGCCAGAGCAGAATACATGAAAAAGGTATTCAAGCAGTTGCATATTTTCAGAGCATGGAAAATCAGAAGGATAAAGAATTTAATGATTTTATTGTAAGATTGCTTAAATTCACTCTAAGTAGAAATTATTTTCTGTTTAACAATCTCTGGTATCAACAGATCAAAGGGACGGCAATGGGGACGGCCTGTGCCCCTAGTTACGCAAATTTATATTTGGGACACTGGGAAGCTTTGGAGGTGTTTACTGAATCAAAACAAAACAATACAGATAAAGTCATCTTATGGCAATGTTTTATAGATGAAATTTTGTTGTTTTGGTCTGGCTCCCAAAGAGAATTTGAAGACTTCATTAAAGATTTAAATCAGAATAATTGGGGCCTGAAATTTACATATTCTATGAATAAGAACAAAATTGAATTTCTTGACTTAATTCTAATGAAAGATGAACAAGGCAATATCCACACCTCAGTGTTTCAAAAACCAACAGCTTCTAACTCTCTGCTGAATTGGTCCAGCCAACATCCTGTACCGCTTAAAGCAGGTATACCCACGGGGCAATATCTAAGGTTAAAAAGAAATTGTGATAACATAGAGGAATTCAAGAAACAAGCCAAAGATCTAAAAGTGAGGTTTAAAGAAAGAGGATACCCAAATCGGGTCCTAAATAGAGCCTTCAAGAAAGCACTAATAAGTGAAAGGGAAGATCTTATCTACAAGAAGAAAAATGATAAAACTGAAGAACAAGACCAGACGATACGGCTAGTGATGTCCTATGGAAGTGACTGGGAACCAATAAAAGAGATTATACAAAAACATTGGAATATTCTCAGAGAAGATGAAACATTGAGAGATTTCATCTCTGAAAAGCCAAGCATAACGTATAAGAGAAATAAGAATATCAAGGATACGCTGGTTAAGAGCTTTTATAACGCAAAAAAACAAAGAGGACTTGGTTAACAGAAACCAAGGGCCTTTTTAAATGCGGTCATTGTAGAGCCTGCCAGTATATCGAGCCAAATAAGATCTTTGAAGATGTAAATACAGGCAAAAAGTATCCAGTCAAAAATTTAATGAATTGTGAAAGCACCCACGTAATATACGTCATGACGTTCCCGTGTCAGAAATTCTATGTAGGCAAAACATTCCGCCAATTCAAAAGAAGAATACTTGAACATGTGTATTCCATCAAAAAGGGCCTTGATACTCCTGTCTCAAGACATATGAAATACTTTCATGAAAATAAACCAGAGGCCATGAAATTCCAAGTTCTAGAGAGGCTATGGATTAGTCCAAGAGGAGGTGATACAGATAGAATTCTAATACAAATGGAGAGTAAATGGATATTTACATTAGATTGCAAATACCCGAAAGGCCTTAATGAAGGTTATTCCTACTCAGCTTTTTTGTAGCTTTAAAAATGTCACTTTTAGAGGCTTTTTTCTATTTTTCAACTTTAGTAATGGCCTATATTGTAATACAAAGTCACTACTTTTTCCTATAGAAAAATATATTAAACATTCACTTTATCTGGGTGTTCCAGACCTATTTAGACATTGATATAAAGCTGATTCAGCACACTTATCACTTGTAGTTATGTGGGAGATAATATTAGTTAAGTTTATAAAAGTACTTCTAATTAATTGATTATTATTTTAATGCAACAAATCACAATAGCACCAACAATCGTATATTACCTTTTTATCTAATAGAAGCTTAATAGCTTGCTTGTAGAAGCTTTGAGAAGTATATATTGTTTAGTGTCCTTCAAGGACATCATTAATACATTTTCACACAATTTAAACACTTTTTTTAAGAATTATATGTTCCTTATAGGTAACCAGTCTCTAATATAGAATTAATATAAGTCAATAAGTGAAATTAAAAGCAATATAGACAGATTTCTTGAATAGAGTAAAACGGGATTAAATAAAGCTTCTTTGTATTTCAATTTGTGCAATAACGCTAAATAAAGTTTGCCTTTTTAAAGAGGCTAAATAAAGTTCATTGAAATGGACATAACGCTGCGTAGTGACGTCATCGCGTAAGACGCGTACGTCATTATGTAACTACGCTAAACCGGGAAGTAACAGGCTTTAAAAGCCAGTGTGAAAGCCAGAGTTGTATAGCCTCAGAGAAAGTCCTGTAAAAGGATGAAACGGACCGTTGGCACCTAGTTTTTTCTGTGGAACAGGCTCCTGTCTCCCTAATAAGGCTTTGAGGGTCTTTTGTCAACTTTTTTCAACTTTTTTTCAACTTCCTACAAAGGGATAAAAGAAACGTGGAGAGAGGGTAACTGAATCGCAAGTATTGTTTATTTGCTACATGTCTCCTCTAATTTAGGTGGTTTATTCTACCATTTTTTTCTATTATATCCCTATTATTTTCATGCAAAGATTTTTTCTTGCATTAATATATAGTTGCTTCATTGACTGAAAATATTTCATATTTTTGGGAGATATAGAATGCCTGGGTTTCCACAATATAGTTTGTTTTTAATACATTAATTGTGAGCTGTTTTATCTGAAATTCTTTTTTCAACTCTATGATTATCAGTGTATCCTGTGTTTACAGGATCATCAGTATAGGCTGATATATGAGCGTTGATTTGCTTATAATTATTATTACAGTACTGTATAATTCTAGGAACTATTTGATCTGGACCACTATATAGTAATAACAATATTTAAAGTACTGTAACTTTGGAACTGAGTTAAAAAGTCAGCATACCTTTTTTTTTTTTTATAGTTTTTTGGTGTTTTTCCAGGATAGAGAGTATCCCAATAAAATATAAATTCTTATACACAATAAAAGGGGTGTTAGACACCCAATGGATACATACAATAGGTCAATCTAATAGATTTTTGTATTAAAGAAAACTTATATGATGTGTGATTTTGATCTGGAGGTCATGGCCTACCTTATGATCAAAAATTATCAACAGGCTAGTCAAATAGCTCACTTAGTGCTATGGACTCAACCCTCCATTTTATACAACTGGACCCAGATTGAGGACTCGGAGCTAAAATCCGGAGATTTATCCCTATTACTTTTTCAAACAAAAGCGGACTTTAAGGAAGAGAAGCTCAGGGATCTATCCATAGTAAAAAAAATCATAAATGGTGGGGTAAAATAAATGCTGCTTTTTCCCTTATGCCCCTTCCTAGTTCCATTACACCTTTATTTCCTCTAGCCAAACTATTTGAGTCAACCCTTCTTAATTTACTGGTAAGAAAAGGTACATAGCATTTAAGAGACTTGTATGGGGATAACAAATCAATGAACTCCCAAGAGTTATCTAATACATTTTCCATTCTTAAATATTACTGGTTTAAAAATATTAAACTATGTAAATCCTTAATGGCTTCTCCCTTTTATTTGGCAGAGTTAAGAAATCTGATGGAATTTGAAAACTTTTTGATATCAAATGATAAGACTCATTTAACAGATCTTTAAGAATTGTTTTCAAGATGAGAAACCTTTTATTGGAGGTTGTGGGAAGATAACACGGACGCAACCTGGCCTACTGATAAATGGCGTGCAGCCTTCTTCATAACAGCTAAATATATAAAAAATACATCATATAGAGACATTTATTTTAAAATCATCAATAGATGGTACATTGTTCCCCTGAAACTGGGGCAGATACACAATGCAGAAGAAAAATAATTTTCTGGAGAGGTTACAAGCAGCATGTGGCTGCAGTGTCCATTTATACAGAAATTCTGGCCGGATAACTGTAAACATTTATCCAAGATATGTAACAGCAAGATAGAACCGTCACCAGAATTAGTTATCCTTCACTTTCTCCCAAATAATCGGCCCTTACCAGTAAAAGCTATAGTGGTCCTGTTTATTATGGTAGCAAAAAAGTTAATAGTGTTAAGATTTAAAAATGCTGAAGTTCTTTCTTGGCCTGAACTCAAAGAGGAAAACTATATTGCCTTGAATGTAACATCTACAATCCAGGGGTAGGCCCTCAAACTAGATCTAAGTGGTCCCTATGGGAAAAATACACTTCTCTAGTAAAGCCATCAGAAATAACAGAGGGGAAAGTACTTTGTAGGCCTTTTCTTCACTCAAAAAGACTGAGCTTCTTATGGGATCCCTCTCCTCTCTCGGGACTTGACGTGGTGTTTGATATGTGTAAGTATATGTTATGTTTTTTGGTTGTGCTGTGGTTGCCTGTTATTGTTAACAAATATCAAACAACACAGCTTAGGATTCTCTCGTTTGAGAGATATGTCTAAAGTATAAAGCATCTGCTTTGAGATTGTAACTATTTATGAGGATTTAAAAATCTTTTTGAACTAGGCAATGTCAGGGGTTGAATTTGTTGGTCAGACCGAAAAAGGTTAAGCGCGCAAAACATGTTTGTGATTTTATAAACATATATCAAGCAAACTGTAGTTCTACTGATTCTTGTAAATGCCTTGACTGATTCTATAAACATATACTAAGTAATTTGTAATATTTCTGATTTTTGTAAATGTCTTGACTGATTTATGTAAGTGTCTCGAATTTCATAATAAAAAAAACAATTATAAAAAAAAAAGAAAGTTGACATCAGAAGGAAATTTTTTAATTATAAAGCAAATTATTTTACCTATAATTTTAATACACTTCCATGGTTTTATTTCCTCCTATTTTGTGGCTAAAACATATTAGAGAGTGTTTTATTTTTTATAGGGTTCCAAAATGGAGAGATTTAAAAGGGTAAAATTGTGTAAATTGCATGCTAATGGAGGAAAAAAATGTATTGATTCAAAAATGTTTTTGAGTTTCAAATGTCTTGTTTTAATATCAAATAGGCTCTCAGTACTGATGATTGCATGGCTAGTTATTTTACATTTTATTTCGTAAATATGGGTGGATGGGCTTTTCTTTAAATAAACCTTATGCTTTTAGCCCTCCAAAACATTATGTTACTTTAGAAAAAATAATAATAGAATATTGTAACGGAACCCATTTTTTACCGTTGGGATCAGACCGTGTATGCCGGCTTATGGTCACGGGGGAGGTATGTAACGGAACCCATCACTTTTTTACCCTGTTTTATGATTATTATGGTTAAAATATGATCCTACTATTATACTGCATGTATGTTGGTTGATGCTCTGCAGAATATTGTCCCAGACATTTGCAGCTACTTAGCATGGGAGATAATCCTGTTACAGAGACTCCGCATAAGATAAAGGAAGTCTATTGTATACAGTGTTTTCATTCTCAGATAAGAACAAAGAAGTGTAATTGAATCAATGTCTGATTGTATCAAAGTTGCCAGGGAGCCTCGGGGGGTTGTGACCCACCTATTGTTCTCTTTATGTGTATTGTGTGGCCAAATATGGGGGATGTGGATTGCCTGTGGGAAGAGATGGGTATAAATATTTCTGCAATAACAAAATAAAGTCAGTATTAATTTGACTCCCAAATTGTGTGTCGTCCAATATGGGAGGTCGGGAATGGTGAAACTGTAGTGCCTCTTGGGTATTTGACCGTATACCAGCGGAGATATTGGACTGCGTGTTCCAGCTCCGTTACATTTGTTGGCAAGTGGCGGAATTGTTCCCACGGTCAGAAGGACAGCTACAGGAGACACCATTCCGTGGAGTACAAATTGAGGGCAACGCTAGTATCCGTACAGCGCCCCTGGCTACCTCAGGATGGAACCGGCTAGTTTTCAGACAGCGTTCCATCATGAGGAGGAGGAGGCGGCCGCGGACTACAGGGATGCAGACAGAAAGGAACTCATGGTTACAGTACCTCTTATTACCCCACAGAATGAGTTTGGAAGAGAACTCCAAAGCAGACTGGCCTTTTTCCCAGGTACGCTTCCCATAAAAACCTTGGAATGGTTAATGACAGATGTACACAAATACATAATGGAAAAGCAGCGGGCACGGGAGCGGTCCATCTTGCTAACCCACCTCCCACCATTAACCCCGCCCCAGCACTGCGTCCGGGTGGTGGGAACTACCAAACCCCTCCACGGTACATCAGGTGCCACACGTGTAACCAGCAGGGCCACATGCAGAGAGACTGTCCCAGAAACAGAAACCGCTCCACGTGGAATACTCCAACTGATTCCACCTCCCAGCAGCAGTGTGTACCCCAGGGGGCCGAAGGTGTCGTCCTTCCCCCCCAGCGACAGTGTGTACCCCAGGGAGCTGAAGGTGTCGTCCTCCTTCCCCAGCAGCAGTGTGTACCCCAGGGGGCCGAAGGTGTCGTCCTTCCCCCCCAGCGGCAGTGTGTACCCCAGGGAGCAGAAGGTGTCGTCCTCCCCCCCCAGCGACTGTGTGTACCCCAGGGAGCTGAAGGTGTCGTCCTTCCTCCCCAGCGGCAGTGTGTACCCCAGGGAGCAGAAGGTGCCGTCCTTTCTCCCCAGCGGCAGTGTGTACCCCAGGGAGCAGAAGGTGCCGTCCTTTCTCCCCAGCGGCAGTGTGTACCCCAGGGTGCCGAAGGTGTCGTCCTTCCCCCCCAGCGGCAGTGTGTACCCCAGGGAGCTGAAGGTGTCGTCCTTCCTCCCCAGCGGCAGTGTGTACCCCAGGGAGCTGAAGGTGTCGTCCTTCCTCCCCAGCGTCAGTGTGTACCCCAGGGAGCAGAAGGTGCCGTCCTTCCTCCCCAGCGGCAGTGTGTACCCCAGGGGGCCGAAGGGGTCGTCCTTTCCCCCCAGCGGCAGTGTGAACCACAGGGGGCAGAAGGTGTCGTCCTTCCCCCCCAGCGGCCGTGTGAACCCCAGGGGGCAGAAGGTGTCGTCCTTCCTCCCCAGCGGCAGTGTGAACCCCAGGGGGCCGAAGGTGTCGTCCTTCCCACCCAGCGGCAGTGTGAACCCCAGGGAGCTGAAGATGTCACCCTCTCCCCCCAGCGACAGCTTACCCTAACAAGGGGAGACACCAATCCCCCAGACGGCGCAGATGGGACCAGGGTCTCTGTGCCTGACCTACCGGGATGCTGGACAGCCTGTCCAGATCCCCAACTACTCTCACTGGGACAACCGGAGGAGGGGGTAAGTACAAATTCCCCTCCCCAGCTAACTCCTAATGTGGCTCCAGGGTTAACAGAGGAAATGTTAACCCCCACTGACCCCCACGTTTCCCTGGATACTGAGCAGGAATATGTCCCAAGTACCCCAGCAGAAGAGCTGACAGTGGGGAAGAGTGCAGTCGGCCTCTGCCCTCCCTTTGTCCCTTGTACAGAGCAGGATGTCCTGCAGGTTATACCAGCGGAAGAGCTGGCATCAGGGCAGAGTGCCGCTGGCCTCTGCCCCTCAAGTCCCCTCAGCGTGTTGCCCCATCACCCCAGCGAAATATCCAGGTGCCTGGTTAGACTTACCCCCAAAGGGGAGATGTGTGACGAAGTGCCCTTCGCCACTTTGGCTTGGAGAGGACTGTTTGCCAGCCTCGTGCCCTGCGACTATTGCCCTGGGACATATTGCCCTTTGGAACCAGTGTTCGGCCATACCAGAGTGTATGTCACTCATTCTGGCCCTTTACATACAGGGGGGTCATTCTGTACTTGCCCTGTATGAACCATGATACCCCAGATAACTGGGCCATGAAGCCCATTCATATAATGAAAGACTATGGGAAAGACTGTAGCTACATGGCAATTGAACTGTGTGAAGAGGATCTGAGCGCTATTCGGTAGTTTTGTGCGCTCAGATCCCAGCTACCTGGGGATATGGGAAATGTGAGTAAATGTGAATTGCAGTAATGCTGATGGGTTGTCAAACTAGAGAATTTACCAACAAATACTTTTGTTCGGACATCCCCAGGCCGATCCGTTGGGATCAGACCGTGTATGCCGGCTTATGGTCACGGGGGAGGTGTGTAACGGAACCCATCACTTTTTTACCCTGTTTTATGATTATTATGGTTAAAATATGATCCTACTATTATACTGCATGTATGTTGGTTGATGCTCTGCAGAATATTGTCCCAGACATTTGCAGCTACTTAGCATGGGAGATAATCCTGTTACAGAGACTCCGCATAAGATAAAGGAAGTCTATTGTATACAGTGTTTTCATTCTCAGATAAGAACAAAGAAGTGTAATTGAATCAATGTCTGATTGTATCAAAGTTGCCAGGGAGCCTCGGGGGGTTGTGACCCACCTATTGTTCTCTTTATGTGTATTGTGTGGCCAAATATGGGGGATGTGGATTGCCTGTGGGAAGAGATGGGTATAAATATTTCTGCAATAACAAAATAAAGTCAGTATTAATTTGACTCCCAAATTGTGTGTCGTCCAATATGGGAGGTCGGGAATGGTGAAACTGTAGTGCCTCTTGGGTATTTGACCGTATACCAGCGGAGATATTGGACTGCGTGTTCCAGCTCCGTTACATTTGTTGGCAAGTGGCGGAATTGTTCCCACGGTCAGAAGGACAGCTACAGGAGACACCATTCCGTGGAGTACAAATTGAGGGCAACGCTAGTATCCGTACAGCGCCCCTGGCTACCTCAGGATGGAACCGGCTAGTTTTCAGACAGCGTTCCATCATGAGGAGGAGGAGGCGGCCGCGGACTACAGGGATGCAGACAGAAAGGAACTCATGGTTACAGTACCTCTTATTACCCCACAGAATGAGTTTGGAAGAGAACTCCAAAGCAGACTGGCCTTTTTCCCAGGTACGCTTCCCATAAAAACCTTGGAATGGTTAATGACAGATGTACACAAATACATAATGGAAAAGCAGCGGGCACGGGAGCGGTCCATCTTGCTAACCCACCTCCCACCATTAACCCCGCCCCAGCACTGCGTCCGGGTGGTGGGAACTACCAAACCCCTCCACGGTACATCAGGTGCCACACGTGTAACCAGCAGGGCCACATGCAGAGAGACTGTCCCAGAAACAGAAACCGCTCCACGTGGAATACTCCAACTGATTCCACCTCCCAGCAGCAGTGTGTACCCCAGGGGGCCGAAGGTGTCGTCCTTCCCCCCCAGCGACAGTGTGTACCCCAGGGAGCTGAAGGTGTCGTCCTTCTTCCCCAGCAGCAGTGTGTACCCCAGGGGGCCGAAGGTGTCGTCCTTCCCCCCCAGCGGCAGTGTGTACCCCAGGGAGCAGAAGGTGTCGTCCTCCCCCCCCAGCGACAGTGTGTACCCCAGGGAGCTGAAGGTGTCGTCCTTCCTCCCCAGCGGCAGTGTGTACCCCAGGGAGCTGAAGGTGCCGTCCTTTCTCCCCAGCGGCAGTGTGTACCCCAGGGAGCAGAAGGTGCCGTCCTTTCTCCCCAGCGGCAGTGTGTACCCCAGGGAGCCGAAGGTGTCGTCCTTCCCCCCCAGCGGCAGTGTGTACCCCAGGGAGCTGAAGGTGTCGTCCTTCCTCCCCAGCGGCAGTGTGTACCCCAGGGAGCTGAAGGTGTCGTCCTTCCTCCCCAGCGACAGTGTGTACCCCAGGGAGCAGAAGGTGCCGTCCTTCCTCCCCAGCGGCAGTGTGTACCCCAGGGGGCCGAAGGGGTCGTCCTTTCCCCCCAGCGGCAGTGTGAACCACAGGGGGCAGAAGGTGTCGTCCTTCCCCCCCAGCGGCCGTGTGAACCCCAGGGGGCAGAAGGTGTCGTCCTTCCTCCCCAGCGGCAGTGTGAACCCCAGGGGGCCGAAGGTGTCGTCCTTCCCACCCAGCGGCAGTGTGAACCCCAGGGAGCTGAAGATGTCACCCTCTCCCCCCAGCGACAGCTTACCCTAACAAGGGGAGACACCAATCCCCCAGACGGCGCAGATGGGACCAGGGTCTCTGTGCCTGACCTACCGGGATGCTGGACAGCCTGTCCAGATCCCCAACTACTCTCACTGGGACAACCGGAGGAGGGGGTAAGTACAAATTCCCCTCCCCAGCTAACTCCTAATGTGGCTCCAGGGTTAACAGAGGAAATGTTAACCCCCACTGACCCCCACGTTTCCCTGGATACTGAGCAGGAATATGTCCCAAGTACCCCAGCAGAAGAGCTGACAGTGGGGAAGAGTGCAGTCGGCCTCTGCCCTCCCTTTGTCCCTTGTACAGAGCAGGATGTCCTGCAGGTTATACCAGCGGAAGAGCTGGCATCAGGGCAGAGTGCCGCTGGCCTCTGCCCCTCAAGTCCCCTCAGCGTGTTGCCCCATCACCCCAGCGAAATATCCAGGTGCCTGGTTAGACTTACCCCCAAAGGGGAGATGTGTGACGAAGTGCCCTTCGCCACTTTGGCTTGGAGAGGACTGTTTGCCAGCCTCGTGCCCTGCGACTATTGCCCTGGGACATATTGCCCTTTGGAACCAGTGTTCGGCCATACCAGAGTGTATGTCACTCATTCTGGCCCTTTACATACAGGGGGGTCATTCTGTACTTGCCCTGTATGAACCATGATACCCCAGATAACTGGGCCATGAAGCCCATTCATATAATGAAAGACTATGGGAAAGACTGTAGCTACATGGCAATTGAACTGTGTGAAGAGGATCTGAGCGCTATTCGGTAGTTTTGTGCGCTCAGATCCCAGCTACCTGGGGATATGGGAAATGTGAGTAAATGTGAATTGCAGTAATGCTGATGGGTTGTCAAACTAGAGAATTTACCAACAAATACTTTTGTTCGGACATCCCCAGGCCGATCCGTTGGGATCAGACCGTGTATGCCGGCTTATGGTCACGGGGGAGGTGTGTAACGGAACCCATCACTTTTTTACCCTGTTTTATGATTATTATGGTTAAAATATGATCCTACTATTATACTGCATGTATGTTGGTTGATGCTCTGCAGAATATTGTCCCAGACATTTGCAGCTACTTAGCATGGGAGATAATCCTGTTACAGAGACTCCGCATAAGATAAAGGAAGTCTATTGTATACAGTGTTTTCATTCTCAGATAAGAACAAAGAAGTGTAATTGAATCAATGTCTGATTGTATCAAAGTTGCCAGGGAGCCTCGGGGGGTTGTGACCCACCTATTGTTCTCTTTATGTGTATTGTGTGGCCAAATATGGGGGATGTGGATTGCCTGTGGGAAGAGATGGGTATAAATATTTCTGCAATAACAAAATAAAGTCAGTATTAATTTGACTCCCAAATTGTGTGTCGTCCAATATGGGAGGTCGGGAATGGTGAAACTGTAGTGCCTCTTGGGTATTTGACCGTATACCAGCGGAGATATTGGACTGCGTGTTCCAGCTCCGTTACATTTGTTGGCAAGTGGCGGAATTGTTCCCACGGTCAGAAGGACAGCTACAGGAGACACCATTCCGTGGAGTACAAATTGAGGGCAACGCTAGTATCCGTACAGCGCCCCTGGCTACCTCAGGATGGAACCGGCTAGTTTTCAGACAGCGTTCCATCATGAGGAGGAGGAGGCGGCCGCGGACTACAGGGATGCAGACAGAAAGGAACTCATGGTTACAGTACCTCTTATTACCCCACAGAATGAGTTTGGAAGAGAACTCCAAAGCAGACTGGCCTTTTTCCCAGGTACGCTTCCCATAAAAACCTTGGAATGGTTAATGACAGATGTACACAAATACATAATGGAAAAGCAGCGGGCACGGGAGCGGTCCATCTTGCTAACCCACCTCCCACCATTAACCCCGCCCCAGCACTGCGTCCGGGTGGTGGGAACTACCAAACCCCTCCACGGTACATCAGGTGCCACACGTGTAACCAGCAGGGCCACATGCAGAGAGACTGTCCCAGAAACAGAAACCGCTCCACGTGGAATACTCCAACTGATTCCACCTCCCAGCAGCAGTGTGTACCCCAGGGGGCCGAAGGTGTCGTCCTTCCCCCCCAGCGACAGTGTGTATCCCAGGGAGCTGAAGGTGTCGTCCTTCTTCCCCAGCAGCAGTGTGTACCCCAGGGGGCCGAAGGTGTCGTCCTTCCCCCCCCAGCGGCAGTGTGTACCCCAGGGAGCAGAAGGTGTCGTCCTCCCCCCCCAGCGACAGTGTGTACCCCAGGGAGCTGAAGGTGTCGTCCTTCCTCCCCAGCGGCAGTGTGTACCCCAGGGAGCAGAAGGTGCCGTCCTTTCTCCCCAGCGGCAGTGTGTACCCCAGGGAGCAGAAGGTGCCGTCCTTTCTCCCCAGCGGCAGTGTGTACCCCAGGGAGCCGAAGGTGTCGTCCTTCCCCCCCAGCGGCAGTGTGTACCCCAGGGCGCTGAAGGTGTCGTCCTTCCTCCCCAGCGGCAGTGTGTACCCCAGGGAGCTGAAGGTGTCGTCCTTCCTCCCCAGCGACAGTGTGTACCCCAGGGAGCAGAAGGTGCCGTCCTTCCTCCCCAGCGGCAGTGTGTACCCCAGGGGGCAGAAGGGGTCGTCCTTTCCCCCCAGCGGCAGTGTGAACCACAGGGGGCAGAAGGTGTCGTCCTTCCCCCCCAGCGGCCGTGTGAACCCCAGGGGGCAGAAGGTGTCGTCCTTCCTCCCCAGCGGCAGTGTGAACCCCAGGGGGCCGAAGGTGTCGTCCTTCCCACCCAGCGGCAGTGTGTACCCCAGGGAGCTGAAGATGTCACCCTCTCCCCCCAGCGACAGCTTACCCTAACAAGGGGAGACACCAATCCCCCAGACGGCGCAGATGGGACCAGGGTCTCTGTGCCTGACCTACCGGGATGCTGGACAGCCTGTCCAGATCCCCAACTACTCTCACTGGGACAACCGGAGGAGGGGGTAAGTACAAATTCCCCTCCCCAGCTAACTCCTAATGTGGCTCCAGGGTTAACAGAGGAAATGTTAACCCCCACTGACCCCCACGTTTCTCTGGATACTGAGCAGGAATATGTCCCAAGTACCCCAGCAGAAGAGCTGACAGTGGGGCAGAGTGCAGTCGGCCTCTGCCCTCCCTTTGTCCCTTGTACAGAGCAGGATGTCCTGCAGGTTATACCAGCGGAAGAGCTGGCATCAGGGCAGAGTGCCGCTGGCCTCTGCCCCTCAAGTCCCCTCAGCGTGTTGCCCCATCACCCCAGCGAAATATCCAGGTGCCTGGTTAGACTTACCCCCAAAGGGGAGATGTGTGACGAAGTGCCCTTCGCCACTTTGGCTTGGAGAGGACTGTTTGCCAGCCTCGTGCCCTGCGACTATTGCCCTGGGACATATTGCCCTTTGGAACCAGTGTTCGGCCATACCAGAGTGTATGTCACTCATTCTGGCCCTTTACATACAGGGGGGTCATTCTGTACTTGCCCTGTATGAACCATGATACCCCAGATAACTGGGCCATGAAGCCCATTCATATAATGAAAGACTATGGGAAAGACTGTAGCTACATGGCAATTGAACTGTGTGAAGAGGATCTGAGCGCTATTCGGTAGTTTTGTGCGCTCAGATCCCAGCTACCTGGGGATATGGGAAATGTGAGTAAATGTGAATTGCAGTAATGCTGATGGGTTGTCAAACTAGAGAATTTACCAACAAATACTTCTGTTCGGACATCCCCAGGCCGATCCGTTGGGATCAGACCGTGTATGCCGGCTTATGGTCACGGGGGAGGTGTGTAACGGAACCCATCACTTTTTTACCCTGTTTTATGATTATTATGGTTAAAATATGATCCTACTATTATACTGCATGTATGTTGGTTGATGCTCTGCAGAATATTGTCCCAGACATTTGCAGCTACTTAGCATGGGAGATAATCCTGTTACAGAGACTCCGCATAAGATAAAGGAAGTCTATTGTATACAGTGTTTTCATTCTCAGATAAGAACAAAGAAGTGTAATTGAATCAATGTCTGATTGTATCAAAGTTGCCAGGGAGCCTCGGGGGGTTGTGACCCACCTATTGTTCTCTTTATGTGTATTGTGTGGCCAAATATGGGGGATGTGGATTGCCTGTGGGAAGAGATGGGTATAAATATTTCTGCAATAACAAAATAAAGTCAGTATTAATTTGACTCCCAAATTGTGTGTCGTCCAATATGGGAGGTCGGGAATGGTGAAACTGTAGTGCCTCTTGGGTATTTGACCGTATACCAGCGGAGATATTGGACTGCGTGTTCCAGCTCCGTTACAAATATTATTTAGGAAATTTTTGTGTGGAAATTTAAAAATATCATAAGAATATTTTTACATATTTTAGATTAAATGAAACGGTTTTATTGGTGGCAAATTTTAATTATACAAATACGGTATAATGTATCTAATTTTTTATTGAGTAATAGCCAGGAAGATTTCGCTATTACTGACGTTGTTTGGTCACCAGGGCGAAGTGCCCTAGATTGGCGTGTAATTCTGAGACCACTTTACATGTATTCTGGAATTGCTGGTTCACACAGGAGGTATGGAAAACTATTCAACCTCTTTTAAAGTGGGAGGGTATCTTAGAATTTTAAACCATGAAACTGTTTTATATGGGAGGATGCTATGCATAGGGAAAAATAGATTTTTAGAAAATGGGTTCATTATTCATTGTTTAAAAAAGCTTTATAGAAATCAAGAAATATTTTATTATTTATAAAAAAAAAAATTTTACCCAGGGATTTATTTTATTATATATTTATTATATATTTACTAGCGAATTGCCCGTCAAAAAATGATGGGCATAAAATTGTAAGCCAGGCAATGCTGTTTCCCACACAATGTGAGGCTTTTGCTTCCCTGAGCACCTTTGGCGCTCATTGCGAGTTTTGCAATGAGCTCCTTCGGCACTCATTGCGAACCTATCCTCCCGCCTACTGTACGGGCCGCTCATTGCATAGTTCATTACCTGCTTGGGAATGTGTGTTTCTTTTCTGTGTCTCTGCTGACTGTTTGTGTGGGGGGCGCTGACTGCCTTTTGTTTTATTTTCAAAATCCCTTGTCGCTGACGTTGTTGGTGTAAGTGTTAGTGTGTTTGCCATTGTGTATTTTCTAAGTCCCGCGTGCCTGGTTTTGCTCAGCCTCGTTTCATCCAGTTTCAGGAATTTTTACGTTTTTCATCCACCATTTTTTTTCTCGCTTAGCCGATTTTCGAGTGACGAAACACGTCAAATAAGGCTCAAAATCCCTTGCAACCTTACTCCCAGGCTTCCTGGCTCTCCCCCTGTGCTGTGTGAGAGAGTGTTTTTATTTTTTTTGTAATATTTTTTCTTGTTTTCAGTGTTTTTCGATTTCCGAGGGTCGGCCATTAAATTCGTATTTTTCCGAGCTCATATTTTTTTTTACAGAGCTTGCATGTGTGTCGCGGCCGTCGGCTGCCTAATTGCTCATTTCAGCAATGCGAGGCTCGCAGGAGCGCCGTCGGCTCTCATTTCAGAGTGCTTTAATGCCTCAACTGGTCACTTTGCAAGGCCTGCTGAGCAATGTGCACCTTCGGCACGCATTTCCGAAGTCCTGCGAGCTCGGAAGTCCTCAATGCCTCAACGCCGCGCCTCGCTAAACGAGGCTCGCAGTTGCAGCCCTCTGGGGCTCGCAAGCGTGATGACAAATCACAGTTTGACAACTATTATATGTGATTATGGGAGGGATAAAAAACAAATAGGAAAAGAAAAAGCATAACAGAAATGGACGTTGCAAACATGGAACAGTTTATTATAATTAAAATGTTTCCTTAAAAAAAATCTTTTTTACCTTTTTTTATAATTTTGTATTCTTTTTATCCTTTTTATCCTTTTTTATCCTTATCCTATGCCTATTAGAAGGGATAGGATAAGGGTTTAACATTAAAATAAGGATAGAAAAAAAAAGGGAAAAGATAGGATTTTTTTTACTAGGGTTTAAAGGGAAAGATATATATATATATTTTTTAAATTGATCTAATTTGACCTAGTAAATTTTCTTTTTCTTGTTTTAGCATACCATGATGATGTATAAATAAAAAAATTAAAAAAACTGTTCTGTATGCAAGTGATTCTTGGCTTGCGCTGAATCCAACCATATCCTTTGCTTAAAAGCTGTTTAATACAGCGAGCATATGTATGCTTCAATGTATAAAATTGTAATTTTTAGATTCAAAGAGTAAGATACATTGTTTGTTCATTTGCTTGTCTCTGCCCAGTGGCTCAGAGTGCTATACAATAATTTTATTTCTCAGATACCGGAGCGAGAAATGAGTTTCATAACTTATTTTTAGACTTACAAATATATTACTTGTTGTATATATATATATACTTGCGACTTTGCAAAAAATGACGGCAACAACATTTTAGGCCAGGCAATGCACCTCTGGCACTCATTGCGAGCCTCTTCCCTGTCTACTTTACAGGCTCCGCCATGAGCGCCTTTGGCACACATGGCGAGCCCTGCAATGAGCGTGTTCGCTGCTCCCTGACGTTTTTGGTAGGCTGCACCTTTCCTGCTTTGCAATGATCCCCTTCAGCACTCATTGCCTAAGTCACGCGAGTCTGGGGATGAGCACAATGAGCTGGTGTCTTTCCCGACCTCTTCCTCCCCTGTGTCTCTTTCCTACCCTCTCCCTCCCCTGTGTCTCTTCCAACTCTCCCTCGATTGTTTCTCCTTTCCCCATCTCCCTTTCCATGTGACTCTTCCCCCCTCCCTCTCCTTTGTCTCTTCCCCCCTCCTCTCCATCCCCTGTGTCTCTCTTCTCCCTTCCTCTCCCTCTCCTGTGTCTCTCCACCTCCTCTCCCTCTCTTGTGTCTCTCTTTCCCCCTACTCTCTCTCTCTCCTGTGCCCCCTCTCTCCCTCCCCTATCTCTCTTTTCCCCCTCTCTCCCTCCCCTGTCTATCTTGACCTCCTCTCTCCCTCTCCTGTCTCTCTTCCCCAGCTGTCTCCCATGTCTCGCTTTGCCCCCTCTCTCCCTCCCCTCTCTTTGCCCCCTCTCTTCCTGTTTCCTGTTTCTATATGCCCCCTCTCTCCACTGTCTCTTTGCCCCCTCTCTCTCCCTCCCCTGTATTTTTTTGCCCCTCTCTCTTCCTCCCCTGTATCTCTTTGCCCCCTCTCTCTCCCTCCCCTGTCTCTCTTTGCCCCCTCTCTCTCCCTCCCCTCTCTTTGCCCCCTCTCTTCCTGTTTCCTGTTTCTATATGCCCCCTCTCTCCACTGTCTCTTTGCCCCCTCTCTCTCCCTCCCCTGTATTTTTTTGCCCCTCTCTCTTCCTCCCCTGTATCTCTTTGCCCCCTCTCTCTCCCTCCCCTGTCTCTCTTTGCCCCCTCTCTCTCCCTCCCCAGTCTCTCTTTGCCCCCCCCTCAGCCTCTTTAGGACTCCCTCAGCCCCCCACCTCCGGATCCCCTCAGGCCTTCCCCCTACCTCTGGATTCCCTCAGCTTCCCCCCCCCCTCCGATTTCTTCATCCTTCCCCCACCCCTGGATCCCTGCCGACTTACCGGTATATCCTCTTCTGGTATTCTGTCTCCCTTCGCGTACTTCTGCAGAGGCAGGGAAGTCTGAGTGGTGACGTCACTACGCAGGCTTCCCTGCACGTGCAAAAGGAGCTGAGGGGCAGGGAGACAGTCCAGAAGCAGATATACCGGTAAGCTTGCAGGGATCCACGTGGAAGGCTGAGAGGATCAGGGGGGGAGCTACTGGCAGGAACCAGGTATGGTGGTGGGTTCGACGGGAGTGTATACCAGTGCTGTGCCCGTAAGTCTTCTGCTGCTCTTCTCTCCCCAGCAGCACGTCCTCTTGCTGTGACCCGGCATATGCTAATGACATGACGTCACATGCGCATCACGTCATTAGCATATGCAGGTTCTGGTCACAGAAAGAAGACTCTTGGGGAGAGAAGAGCAGCAGGAGGTCATCGGACACAATAAGGAGAGAGGGGAAAGGGGATAGGGATGTTAGTGGAGAGCGGGAAAGGGAGGAAGGAGGAGGGGAAGGAGGGAGGAAGTTGGCACTCATCCCCACCAGCGCATTGAGCACCTTTGGCGCTCACTGCCTAAGTCACACGGGTCGTAGGGATGAGCGCCTATGCCGTTCATCTCCCCCAGCACAACGAGGGCCGTGGTTGCAAGGCTCACAGTTGCGGGGCTCGCTGTGCGAGCCCGCAATTTTAACATTACGTTACCAATGACTTTTGGCAAGCCCGCAATTACGACAACTATATATGTGATGTGCCATATTAAAGTGTCGACTCTATTTTTGTTTTCCGATTGGAGCTTGGAAAAAAGGCACATTATTTGTCATCCAATGGGATTACTTATCTCCTTCTTTATTTCCATGGAAATTAACCATATTAATCCTCCTTGTATTTATGTAGAGGAGGACTATGCAGAAAATAACTAGGAATTGGAAGGCACTCTTTAAGGAACAACTAAATATCTTTTATCCTCCCCTGTGTCTCTTTTTCCCCCCTGTGTCTTTTTCCCCATGTCTCTTCCCCCCCTGTGTCTCGACCCCCTCCCTCATGTCTGTTCCCCCCATTTCCCTCCCCTTGTCTGTTCCCCCTCCTCTCCCTCCTCTGTGTCTCTTCCCCCTCCCATAACTACCCTTTTTCTTTCCCCCCTCCTCTCACTCCCATGTGTCTCTTCCCCCTCTCACTTCCCTGTGTCTCCCCCCCTTCTCTGTGTCTCCCCCCCCCCTCATTCCCCTGTGTCTCTCCCCCTTCCTCTCCCTCCCTTATGGCTCTACCCCCTCCACTGCTACCCCTGTGTCTCCCCCCTGCCCCGTGTCTCTTCCCCCCTCGTCTCCATTCCCTGTTTCTCTCCCCCTCCTCTCAATCCTTTGTCTCTCTCCCCCTCCTCTCACTACCCTGTGTCTATCCCCTCCTCCTCTCACTCCCCTGTGTCTCCCCCCTGACTCTATGTCTCCCCCCTCCTCTGTGTCTCATACCCCCTCCTCTGTGTGTCTACACCCCTACTCTCCCACCCCTGTGTGTCCCCCTCTTCCCCTCCCTTCCCTGTGTCTCTACCCCCTCCTCTCACTCCCCTGTCTCTCTCCCCTCCTCCTCTCACTCCTCTGTGTCTCTCCCCCCTCCTCTCACTCCCCTGTATCTCTCCCCCCTCCTCTCACTCCCCTGTGTATCCCCCCTCCTCTGTGTCTCTCCCCCTTCTCTGTGTCTCTCCCCTTTCTAATTCCCCTGTGCCTCTCCCCCCTCCTCTGTGTCTCTCCCCCCTCCCCTGTGTGTCTACCCTCTCCTCTCCCACCCCTGTGTGTCTTCCCCCTCCACTGTGTCTCTCCTCCCCTCCTCTGTGTCTCTCCTCCCTCCCCTGTGTGTCTACCCCCTCCTCTCACTCCCCTGTCTCTCTCCCCTCCTCCTCTCACTCCTTTGTGTCTCTCCCCCCCACCACTCCCACCCCTGTGTGTCTCCCCCCTCCTCTGTGTCTCTCCCCCCTCCTCTCACTCCCCTGTATCTCTCCCCCCTCCTCTCACTCCCCTGTGTATCCCCCCTCCTCTGTGTCTCTTTCCTTTCTCTGTGTCTCTCCCCTTTATAATTCCCCTGTGCCACTCCCCCGTCCTCTGTGTCTCTCCCCCCTCCCCTGTGTGTCTACCCCCTCCTCTCCCACCCCTGTGTGTCCCCCCCCTCCCCTGTGTCTCTCCTCCCCTCCTCTGTGTCTCTCCTCCCTCCCCTGTGTGTCTACCCCCTCCTCTCCCACCCCTGTGTGTCTCCCCCCTCCCCTGTGTCTCTTCCCCCCTCCTCTCCATGCCCTGTGTCTCCCCCCCTCTCCTCAGTGTCTTCCCCCTACCATCCCTGTGTGTCTCCCCTCCTCCTCTCTCCGGGGCGCAATACGCCTGCGGACTTATGCCGCGCAATTCGCATGCGCGCCCAATTTGTGGCAATCGTTGCTGTCAAATGCGATTTGTCGCAAGCGTAGCGATGAATCGCAGTTTGACAACTATTATATGTCATGGAGTTTCAGGAAAGCAAGATGGTATGATCAAGCACTCAGCTGATATTTTAACCAGAAAAAAAATGATCTTCCATTTCAGATTTTGCAGCTCAGTGTTAAGCAACATTTTGCAGCTCAGGTCTTTGTTCTATTGTTATTGATGAGTGGGTCTATTCAACTTTGTTATTGATTTAATTTGTTATGGGTTATGTGGATATAGTGATGGTATAACCTTGGTCACTGATTCCACCCTGAATGCTTACTGTCAAGGAAAGTCAAAATTAATAAAAATATTGATCAGGAGCTTTAAAATGTCATGGTCTCCTCATGACTAAGGTCAGGAAGGTCAATACATGGACCATATATCCATACATGGGCTGTTGGGCATCTGTCGTTAAATGCACTGTGAATATTTTTTTTATGACAGCGGGCAAAGGACATAAATTAATTCTACTGTATTTTATCATTTATTTATAAAGGTCCAACATACTCTGTATTATTATGTATATGGAAATACTAAAGACAGACATGACAAAATAATACATCCTGGTACAGAAGGAGTTGAAGAACCTGCTCTTTTATGAGAGTTTACAATCTCAGAACAGTTGGGTAACATGCCAGAATTCAAACTCCAACTAAAGAAAAACAAAATGTGGCTTGGTCAAACATGACTACTAAGTCCTTTGCCCTTTCGTGGATTATCTGATAAACTTTCTTGACTTTGAGAAGACTCAACTACCTCAGTGATCATTAATACTAAAAAAATCCAATGTTGTTTTGCCAACTGTTGCTTTAAAACTTCAGAGCAAAATTTCAGGTAAACACTTTTTTCAAATAGTAAATTTAGACAATCTCAGCTGTCTCCTCAGGGCTGACTTCACGTCTTTGTTTTTCAAACTATAAATTAGTGGGTTCAGTATAGGCACAGCAGCTGTGTTAAAGAGGGAGAAAAATTTATTGGCATCCAGTGAGATCATTGATTCTGGCCTGAAGTATTGACAAAAGATTGTCAGATAGAGAAGTATGACCACAGTGAGGTGAGAGGAACATGTGTAGAAGGCTTTACGTCTTCCAGGGCTGGAACGGATCTTCAAGATGGTGGTAACAATGAAGATGTATGAGATGAAAGTAAGAATGAATGGGGTGAGAGATGCAATTAAACCTCCATCAATAAATACATAAAGGTCCAAAATAAAGGTGTCACTACAAGAGAGTTGTTTGAGGGGCACCACGTCACAGAAGAAGTGATTAACAATGTTGGATTTATAACACATTAAGTTTAATGTTGCCCAAAGAGTTGGAACAACTTCCATAAATCCCAACCCCCAGGAGACCATGGCCAACACAACACAAACCCTACGGTTCATCATCATATGGTAATGAAGAGGTTTGCAGATGGCCACATATCGGTCAAAACTCATTGCTGTCAGTATAAGTAATACATCACATTGAAAGGATGTACACATATACATCTGGGTCATACAGCCAATGAAGGAAATAGTATGATCCCCTGTTATGAAGGTAGCAAGAATCTTATGTAGAGTAACATTGACTGTGGAAGTGTCAAGGAGGGCCAAATTAAATAAGAAGAAATACATGGGGGTATGAAGCTGTCGATCCAGTGAAACAAGCATGATTATTATCAAATTACCATTTACACAAATTAGGTAAATCAACAGAGTTAGAAGAAAGATCGGAGTCTGCAGCTCTGGTATGTCTGATACCCCCTGTATAATGAAGTACATAACCACAGACTTATTTGCTTGATCCATATTTTTAATGTATTTACAGGCTGAAATAAAGATATTTTAAAAGTTAACTTAGTTCAATATTTTTTTAAAGTGAACTCCTATACTTTAAGTTAGGTAAAACTTGTCAGGAGCACTTTATTATGGAGCAAGTCACTGGGAGTGAGATTCAACCTATTGGTATCCCTGTGTCTACTTGTAAATGTTGGGTTTTTATACTCTTATATAGCAATATATCACAATAACCAAACATGAAGCATCTTGAACAACCTGTGTTGTTTATTTATTGTATTGTAGTCTGACTTTCACCATATCCTTCACAGAAACCCATTAGGAACTTTGCATCTGTTCTGCCATTCAGTCAAGCCATCATAGGGAAAATAATAAGTGACTATTATACATTTTTCTACAGCATACAACCTAAAGCTTATATTTCATATCCTCATGACTGCGAAATGAAATCCACAACGAAGTTTGATGTTCATTTAGCTGATTTTGTTGATGATGATACTCATGTCAGAAGCAAGGACATTGATGTTGCTGAAAACCCACCCATTATTTTTTTGGAGGATATGACATGGGCTCTGATCATGTTGGCTTCTGAGGCAATGATAACTGCATTACAAGGGAAGTTATAGTTTATAGTGTAATGATATATTTTAGTCAGTTTGTGAGGGCTTGGCAAAAACACCAAAGGAATCAAAATTAGGAGGCAATAGTCATCCATTACCCTTAAGAACTTATCAGTGTCTACTATTATCGCTGACTCACAACCTTACCTAATAGTAAATTACCATTAAGAATGTGATTTATGATGTCTCCTAAGTGATTAACATTTTTTGTTTTTCAAAGCTTCAAATTAAATGAAATTTTGATACAACATCCTGTACTGCAAGTTCTGAGGAACAAGAGGATGGAAACTTTTGAAACAAGAGTTGGTATTGGGTTATGAAGGCAGACTTCACAGCTTATGAGACCAGTGGCACTTAACAATTGCAACTAAACAAATAAAGATGGATGAAGTAATGTCTCCAGAGGTAGTATAAGCCTCCATAAACCTGTATTATAAATAGTGATGTAGAAATAAGATATCTGGTTGTAAATGAACACTCGAATAAAAAGGAAACTAAAGAATCAACTTTCCCTTAGCAAAGTTCACACAGACACTTTCAATTAAAAACTCAATTAAGGTTCTCCTCAAAAACACCTTGTTATGGAAGGAAAGTAACCATATATCAAACGCTCATCAGCACTCATCATAGATTAACTCCTTTATATACACAATTTAAAAGACCAAGTTCTGTTATGTCTACTAAAAATCACAGACTGAAAAAACGAAGAACATCCTCTACATCCCCTGAAAATTGTAGAAGGATGGAGATGTTCCTCTATGTTTGCAAAGATGTCTGAACTGAATATACAATAAATAAATCCACTGAGCAGAACAAATTCCTCCATGTCCATTGAAAAGCACAGGCTCTCTTCATTCAATGGGAAGAATATCCTGAGTTTAGAAGAATTTAAAAAGAACTTAAAAAAACATCCATTATCAAACATAGACTGATTTAAAAAATAAGGTCCTGCTCAGCCACTAAGAAACAAGGAGTGAATTTAAAAGAACAAGCCCATCTACATCAACTGAGAAACATGGATTGAATTTAAAAGAACACAACCATCTAAATCCACTGAGAAACAAGGATTGGATTTAAAACAGCAAACCCATCTAAATCCATTGAGAACCAAGGATTGGATTGTTACTATCTGCTTTCTTCAATTAGGCTTGATAAGGCTGTAATTGCCAAGCCTACCCAGCAGATGTTTCAGGTTCTTTTGATCCCTTCACCAAAGTAGCTGAGGTCTCTCATATGTCCTTACTGAGATGCTGCATTTAAAAATATGAATGCAGGCTCAGCATTATAAAAATCAGAGACTGTTTTAATTGCTGTTGAAATTCTTAGCAAGTTCAATGGATGTTATTATTATTATTATTATTGTTTATTTATTTGTAATGCACCAACATATTCCGTAGAGCTATACAAGGGTTAAGTTAAAGGCAACAAAAATAATAGCGCTTTTAACACATTCAAAAAGGATAGAAGGCTCTGTGTTTGAGCTTAGAATCCAGTGTCCACAGTGCTTTCCCCAAAGCACCATGCAAGATTGAAAACTCGCAAACTTACAATCTAAAGGTTTTGGGTGTGGTACGAGAGGGTGAGATAAGTTATGTTCATGTTAGGGTGGAAAGTGATAAGCTTCTTTAGACAGTTGTGTTTTAGTGAGGATTCGAAGGTTTTGAGGCATGGACATAATCTGGAAAAGTGAGGCAAGGAGTTCCAGAGAATAGGGTCAGCAGGAGAAAAGTCCTGAATGCTCGAATGTGAGGTTAGGGTCATGATTATAAATTTTATTCTGGTGGGAATAGGAAGCCAGTGGAGTGATTGACAGAGAGGAGCTGCAGACACAGAACATTGTGTACGGTAGATGAGTCTATCGAAGGCATTCATTATGCATTAAATTGGGGATAGTGTAGCAAAATCATCACCACAAACCACATTTTTTACCGAAACCCACAGGGGTGATGGGCAGGCAAGCAAGAAGTGGTAGCAGTAGTCGAGAAGAGAAATGATGAGAGAATGTATTAGAATTTTAGTTGTGTCTTGTGTAAGGTAATTGTGTATTTTGGAAATGTTTATTAGATGGAGTAGGCAAGATTTAGTTAGTAACTATATGCTAGGAATGAAAAAGAGGTCAGAGTCCAGTAGAACCCCAAGACAACGGGCTTGGGAGGTGGGAGTGACGATGGAATTGTTGACAGTGAGAAATAAGAGAGATGTGAGAAATAAAAGTTGTAGTAGAGGGTGGGAAAATTAGAAGTTCAGTCTTAGACATGTTGAGTTTAAGGTGGTGAGCGGACATCCAGGAGGATATACATCAGAGGCAGCTGGAGAATAAATGTGGACTGAGAGGTAGATTTGAGTATAATCTGCATAGAGATGATACTGAAATCCAGAGGAGTGTATAAGGGTACCATTTGAGCAGGGAGCCTAAGACTGAACATTGGAGTACTCAAACAAACAGAGGGTCTGGAGAAGAAGAGGTGCCAGAAAAGGAGACGCTAAATGTTCGATTTTGTAGGTATAATGAACCACGATAGAGCAGGGTCTCAAGTGCCGAGAGAGAAGCGGATTTGAAGTAGAAGAGGGTGGTCGACTGTGTCAAAGGCAGCAGAGAGATCCAGAAAAATTATAATAGAAAAGTGACCTTTTGACTTAGCAGTGAGCAAGGCATTAGTGTCTTTTGTGAGAGCTGGAAAGGTGTCACAAAGGGAGTTAGAGGAAATAAATTGGGTAAGGCAATTGCAGATGAGCCGCTTGCGTAGTTTGGTAGCCAGGGGAAGTAGAGAGATCGGGCGAGAATGAGATTCAGAATCAGAGTCAGATGAGGGTTATTTAAGAATGGGTGTAATTATTAGAGAAGATTTTAACGTGCCAGTGGTTAGGGAAAGGTTGAAGAGGTGTGTGAGAGCTGGGATTCTACATCCATCCAGTAAAAATCATAGATGGATCTTGAAGATCTAAGCAGTTTTTATGGATAATATATTAATAGTATTTGTCATGTCCTTTGTGTAAATTAAATATTAAGTTAATTTAACAATTAAAGGTTCATTTTCACTCAAAGAGGTCCATTTTCACATTTTTGGTGGCATAAATGAAAATTTTATTTTTTATTTTATTTTTTTCCATTCAGAATTGGTAGGTTTATCACATACAGGGAGTTAAGAAGTTGAATGAATAACTAGGTTACATAAAAGCATTTTTTTTAAAATAACAAAAATGACTTTGACATTGGTGTTTCAATGATGTAGAGCAGCGATGGTGAATGCCATGTCTCATTAAGTAGTAAGAAATACTTTATAATAATAAATAATTGCATCCACTCACCTGCAGCTCCCACGCTCAGCCTGTTTTTTATAGGGAGTGTTCAGAGCGGGGCTTTTATACTGTTTAGGATTATCTAGAAGCAAATCCCCCCATGAGCTAAACACCCACAGGATTAACTAATCAGTCAAACTGCAATTAAATTAACTTTACCTGGTACATTATTCTTCTGTATATAAAATAACCTATTTTTGAAAAACTACACTTGAACATAGAAAAAAATGTTTCTTGAATGTAAAAACATTAAAAAAGCAAGCAAGAACACCCCAGACTAGTTAGCTGTCTCTCATTAGCAACAAAGCCCATTTGTCTAAGAGGGTTTTGGGCTCCCTTTATGCTACCATAAATGCACCCTCCAACAACTTTAAACCTTCATTTATAAAAAGATGGGAGGCTAATGTGGGCTTTTGTTGGGACTCCCCTAAATGGGAAAGAACTTGTACAAACTTAATTAAAGTCTCACAGAATTACAGCTTAATGGAAACAACAATATTGATTAGAGCATACTACCCCCCTGACATAATGCAGAAAATGAATCTACAAAATTCAGAGGGGAGGATATAGTTTAAGTGGCCCTGGCCAACCTCCTCTCAGATAGAGATACTTTAATTCAGTCAGAGAGGAGTCGGCTAGGTGAGGGAGGTGGCCTCTGGGGTTTATCCCCTTTTGGTGGCTGACCAGGACTTCTATGACATTTCTAACAATTCAGACTCTCTATTAGATTGTATGGAGAGGTCAGGAACAATGGCCAAGATTAATTTTATATAATTTAGTGGTTAACAGCAAGACAATGGATCAAAGGGTATAATCTCTTGAATTATTTTCATGGTGCTCCCGACTATAATAAAAAATTCTGATGTATTCACAACATTTAGTAAAAAGAGGATGTAAGTTGTGTTAAAAGGTTATGCATAAATTGTATGCTTCCCACGATGATCGAGGAATATTGAATTTTTCACTGTTTGCAAAATATAGGAAAGGGGTTACTTAACCAGATTTAAAGATATACCCTAATGCATTTTAATGGTGTCAACATTAATAAATGGTTCATGGATAGACAACATTGGCCCTGGTGTGTGGAACATGATTCTGTCTTTCACTATTTTACTGCTTGCACAGGTGAGGTAATCAGTGGCTCAGACTTAATGATTTACTTGTCTACACCATGTTCCACACTCCAGAACTGCCATTGGCAACCCTGGGTATAGTGAATACCGTATTGGTCCGAATATAAGCCGCACCCGCGTATAAGCCGCACCCGTAAAGTTCAAGGTGAAAAAATAGAAAAAAGATAGTACTCAAATATAAGCCGCACCCGTAAAATTGGAGAGAAAAAGACTCTCAAAGTGATCCGCCATTGCAGGTTACAGGCTTTACAGGATGTAAGAATCACTAAAACCGTAAATCGCTATTCAATACCGCAGTCTAAAGCACGAAAATCGGCACCCTTAACTCGCAATTGCGCAAATCGGCAGTAATTTTGCGTTCGCGAATAGAAGTCGCACGCGTTACAAGCAAAGTTCGCAAATCGGCAATGATTTTTTGACGGTCGAGAATATAAGCCGCAACCGTAACTCGCAAGCTCAAAAATCGGAAAAAAGGTGCGGCTTATATTCGGACCAATACAGTATTTAAATATTGTTAGATCAGCTTCAGCTAGATATGGATTATGATAGAAGTCAACGTAATGTCATCAGAAGAGAGTAATAATTGTATAGATGACTTCAAGCTTGACAGTATAGGTTATAAAGCAGAGGAGAGATTAGAGCTTGCCATATGATTGATGAAAAGACAAGTATTCTCAGAAAGTCTTCCACATAATATCATTAGAGAAAATCTACTTCCTTGGTGGCCTACTAATGCTTTACTGGAAATGGTCTGAGAGTATTGGTATATCATCCACACCAAAATTATGGAATTAGGATTCAGTATTCTGGAAGTTGGAGATTAACAACTCAAAATTAGTTTATTAAATTCCATCAAGATTTATTTTGTTTTAGATAAAGAAAAACTTTATATAGTTTACATGGACTATATGGATACATGTAAAAATACAACAACAAAATATATAATGAGTAAAAAGTTAGTCAAATAATAAAAACAGAGATATAATTATATATATTGATATCAGATTACAACAAGAATATTAACATTTGGCACAATAAAAATAAAATATATGGTATGCGCATTGCGAAGATAATAAAGTGAAATAATTCTTCTTAGGAAATTAAATGTCAATTATTAATGCTGTGTAATTCTCCAAAGTAATTAAGTGAAGGTAATACATTATTCTTCCTAATTTGAATTCAACCACTGGGACCACATTTTTCTTACATTTTAACTTCTAAAGTACTAGATCATTTCTCCGTTATAAGAATGTGATTAATTCTTTGGAATAACAAAAAATATATTTGGGAGTTTCCATCTAAAAGTAACAAAAATGTTTGTTGCAGCTAAATTAAATTGTAATAAAATGTTTGCAGGATAAGAAAGGAGGTTACATAGAAGACCTAACAGGCAATGGGCTGGCACTAGTTTAATTTTAAAATTTAAAATATCAGTTAGTATTTTGTAAATGTTATGCTTTAAATTATGGGCATTTGCATAATCCCAAAAAGTATGAAAAATAAAGCTTCTTGGTCACAATTTCTAAAATAGTTATTAGAGGTAGATGGAAACATTTTATTTAGTTTGAAAGGAACCATATAGATTCTATGTAAGTATTTTAATAATAAATTAATTATAGATTAATATCTTTGTTAAAGAAGTATTTCTACCACCCCTATGGGATTTTTTTTGTTTTCAATCATCAGTTAATATTGTTTTTTATATATTTTTCACAATTTAATTGAATATGTAATTTTTCTTCTGATAACTTTTTTAAAAGGAGAAAATATACAGTTTTTTTAAATTGTGTTAAAGAACATATTTTATCAACAAATTGAAAAGATAATAAATATTTTTTTAATTTGTATATAACGAAAAATGTGTTTATTGTAAATCACCACAATCTATTAATTTATTGTTAAAAGGTCATTTGTTTTCCCCCTTTTTAATATTTTTTTGTCTTTATCTGGAGCAAAAATAGTATTTTGGATAACTGGGTGTGAGGTAGACCATAAAGATAAATAATGCCTAGTGTAGCAAATATCAATGGATTTAATACATTTCTTAACATCTTTTTCCCACATTAGATATTGTAGGACAAGATGCGAGATAAGTTAATTTTCTATTTGGATTCAACATGATTGAAATTAATTATTATGTCATAAAGTTAATTGTGTTAACTTTGCAGCTATATAATAATTTTATAGGTAAGGAACAGAGACACTGGTGCCCTCATTCAATTGCAATTTGGCCAATTGAATAGGGCTCTAAATAAGCAAATAACATATATTTTTTAAAGAAGTTTTTAGTTAGTAAGCATCTATCCAAAAGCAAGGTTTTCACTAACTAAAAACTTATTTTAAAAAAATATGTTATGTGCTTATTTAGACTGCTATTCAATTGGCCAAATCGCAATTGAATGAGGGCCTGGGAAATTAACTTCATATGTATTATTAGACTTTGAAAGAAAATGTATACCTAAATATCTTCATTTATCTTCTTTCCATTGAAAACTAAAACTGATTTTTAAAATGTTTTGTTCAGATAGAGGTGCAAATGTTTAAATCTAGATTTATCATTATTAGTTAATATTCCAGAAATATCCTCATTTTGTCAAATCTAAGCTCCTAAGGGTTCCATGGATAGAGCAAATAAAATATAAAGGACAACCTTGCCCAGTTTTTTTATTCATAGAAAAAGGTGCAGATCATTTTCCATTATTTTAACTTGTGCTGATGAGAAATTGTAAATACATTTTAATGTTTTAAAACCCCAAATACTTTTAAGGCTAAAAATAAATACAACCAATTAATGGTATCAAATGCTTTTTCTATGCCAAAAAACTGAAATACAACTTAGAATGTTAATATGGGCCCCTATGCAAATCTTTTTTTTCTTATGTTACAGTGCACGTAGTACCCTAACTGAATAAGGTCCCAATCAAATAAACTAAAATATATTCCATATGGGTCCTGCAAGGACCTTCATGGTCCTTACAAATTTACCCCAATGGATACTACGATATTAAAGGACCTCTGTGGCTCAAACACGTAGCCCTTGCCACGGAGGTCCTTTTAGGATCTCAGTGATGTCTAAAAATCAACCCCATACAATGGTACAATGGTAATCCTTAAAGTACGCCCATGGTATATATATTTATTAACCCTAACTGCCTTGGAGGTCGCTAAAGAACACCAAGGCAAGCTAAATTACTGCAAACTACAATAGGGGTCTATAAAGGACCCCTCAGCAAACTAAATTAACCTATAACTGCCATGGGGGTCCAGCATGTTAAACTAAACCACCTATACTAGGTCTATATAGACCGTCATGATACACTACAATTAACTCGTAATGTGCCATGGAGTCCTCAAGGACATTAGTAAAAAAAAAACACCCACAATTACAGAAAAAAACTAATTACCAAAAATTAAAAAAATGAAATTAGAAATAATAAAAAACAATACATTACCAAAAATAAATAAAAGTAATCACACTAAAATAAGAAATACAATAAAAGAAAAGAAAAGAATAAATAAAAGAAAAAAGAAAATTACAATAAAAAACATGAAACTAAAATAAAATATTTAAATTATATAAGACAAATATTAATAATATTAACCTACCTTAATGATCATCCAGAAGTGATCAACAAAGCCCTGACCCACATTCTTCTGCCCTAGACTAATCAGGCTGTCCACATAATCTTCATTCCTAATTGAAGTCAGTAAAGTACCATACAAAAAAAACTGACGCTCTGAAAAGAAAGATGACTGCAAATGGTCACACGTTTGAGGCTTTAATGCCATTTTTTACGCATTTTGATTGGCTGAAATAGGTATCCATCATATTTTAGCCAATCATAATCTTTTTTTCAGATATCACTCTGTTTTTTTGGCATGGGAAATTTATTTTAACCAACCAATCATATATAGTAAATAAATAGTACATTTGCAATCACATTTGAATGTCTAAAATAAGTTAAAAAACATATTTCCTACTCAGAATTCTAAGAAATTCATGCATTTTGGGAACCTGGGCAGGGACATGCAAATGGGCCCACAAAGGCTTCGCTATTGTAATCCAATGCCATGTTAAACATGGCTTCCTTTAAGCATATACCTGCTGTATTACACAGCTTTAAGCAAAGGTCAGGATGGATTATCCACAAGCCAGGACACCTATCCAAGTACAGCTGGTTCAAGGTTACTGCCTCTCATAATGTTTTCTGCAAGGCTATTAATACTTTGGACAAATTGTACCTATAATTTATTGTCAAGCGTTGGCAACTATTTGTTTTATACAACACTGTTTTATTATACAAATTGCATTATTGGAGCCTTATTATGAGGGGAAGGGTGTGATATACAAGATTGAAGGAACTGCAAGGAGCAGTGTAAGTTCAATACCTTGTGTTCACTAACATCAAGAATGATGTGTTTGTATGTCACCACATCCCTGATCTGAACCTCCACATCATGTCCAATGGAGCATGGAGCTTCTCTGTCTCAGTACTCTGACTAACTGGCAGCTGCCCTGCAGATTAAAGCAGGCTTGTCTGTCACTCATCTTGTCATGTTTTTATTATTCCACTTGTTGCATCTGTTGTTTTGTGGCTGTGTGGGTCTGTGTGTGTACCTATGTCTGTACCTTTGTGTGTGTGTGTCTGTGTATGCATGTGGACTAAGTGATCATGGTGTGCCTGGCCATCTGCCCACCTTCAGATATATAGTACACACAAATAAATGTAAACTACAAACATTCGTATATGATGTACTGTAAGGAAGGACCGGCGGCTGATGAGACACATCCTCATCACACAATAACTGATCACTTATATTAGCAATGACATTCAGTTTTATCTTTAAAGGTCCACTGCAGTTCAAGAAAAAAGACACTTTTTTTTTTTCAATATTTAAATTTTTTATTGTTTTTAGAAACAAACAATCAAAATAAAATACATACAGTAAAACAATACTTACATCTAAATCATACACAATCACCCACCTACAAACCCCCCACCCACCCCTTGGCAATATTCTCATTATTTACAGAAGGAGGCGATACCCGAAACCTAGTATATAATTAAAGTAACTTCGCTAAAGGCAACAAATACAACAACAAAAAAATATCTATTAACAAAAAAAGAAAAAAGACACTTGTTTTTTCAGGTATGTGTAAATCATGGACATAAATATTTTTTAGAAAATCTGAAATTTTGTTATCTCTGTTGATGAGTATAGGAATCTATTATGTGTTTTTTACATCACTTCATGAGAGCTGGATCATGTGGGTGTGTTTTTTGGCTATCATTGGATGGAGTTTTAAGGAAGGAGGGAACAGAAAGCATGTCTTAATTGAAGAAGATTGAAATTGACACTAGGCCCTGTCCCCCTCACTGGCCCTGAAGCAGAATCCTTGCTACAGGAAATGCAACCACATCTCTCCAGAAATGTATAGGTCCCTCTCACGTACACAACTTCTTCCTATGTGTCATAATTATTTTCTTCTAATTAAAAACTAGCTATACGACTTTTTTCCTGATGAATTATACTCATAGTTAGACTCAACTTTTTCAAACAATTTCTGTTTTCATTGTGCAGTGGCCCTTTAACTCTCATAATTACTTTAACTCGGTGTAATACCAGTTATCATGATATGTATTTGTGTAACATATACTTGCTGTCTTCTCATAGCAAAATATAAATAATATGGCCGACCATCAAATTCAATTAATAAGCAAGTGTGTGTTTGATTAGTTATGTTGTAAAAATGGTGCAAATGTATGTGATTTGCTCACACACTACAAGAGAGTGATATACAGGAACAGAAAAGGAAAAAATGGGTGAGTGAATACCTTGCGCTGGTATTCGCAGGGACTCCTCCACTTCACTGCCCAGGGGCTCCAAAAAGGTAGATCTAGCCCTGCTTATACCACAAACAAAACAATTCAGACAGAAATAGAAGTAAAAAAAGCCCTAAATACTGTTTTTTATAATTTACATAAAATCAAAAACGGAAAACTTTAAATAAAGAAAAATAAATATATTGAAAATAAAGAAAAAAATATATGGATACAAATATAAACAAATATTATCAGAATAATATCCCGAAAAAAGAAGTGAATACAATTATATGTTAAAAATGTGTAAAAGTATTATAATATTTCATATATCCATGTATATCAATCATTGCCCTCTGTATGAAACAGCACTCATGTAGACAAAAGAAAAGATAACAGTGCAAATGTATAATAATGAATCAAAATGTAATATTCCTCTCCAGCCTCAGGTTCAGGATGTTATTTGGATTTTCATCAATTGATCTCACCATAAAACACCATCAAAAATAAACTGAGAAACTATGCAATGGTGTAATGGCTTAAATAGCTGCAAAATGATGTTAATTATATACTTAACAAACATAGGAAGGTTTTCCTAAACTGCTGTAGTCCTAGGACACTAGTTTAATGCATTTAAAGGGTTGCTACATTATGGGTAATACTTCCTATGTTTTTGAAGTATATTTTTAAGTTGCTAATGCAGTTAAATATAAACAGCATTAGCAACTTTGTAAACTATTGGCATAAAGGCATTTTTGGAGATTTTTTTTTAAGTATCCTGTATACTCATGGAGGCTGCAATGGAATGAAGAATTGGGTACAGTGCACATCAACTGTCTTCTACAACTGTGTAAAAATTGTTACAAGGTTGTTATGAGTCAACAACTCATGTTCTGTACTCTCTGATTCCTCCTGAATAGATAAGAAAAAGTAATATAACACACACCCAAAGGATAATAGCGAACAGGAACAACCTCGGGCACTGGGATAGCTTGCTATAACAAAAAATATGCTGTGTTCATTGCTTACATAGCTGTTAATGTTGTTTGTTTCCTAAAGCCTCCGTTAAAGCTTAAAATGTGAAACGTGCGTCATGCACTTAGTGTTTTACTGTCTGATATAGATGACTTCACCTGCTCTAAGAAGATCACATTAAAATGAGAATGTAGTCAACAAGTATTTATCTTTGAGTTACAAAGCCACTGGTCTTCCTAAATTAAATTTGACTTCTCGGGGAAGGTTTGTTGGTTGGTATAGGAAAAAGACACCCTATGGATACTGACACTAAATGATAAGATTAGATGTCCTGACCCTCACTTGCAATGACCTTAAATCTGATATTAGATAAAACCATTATGTAAATATCCAATATATACTATCACCATTAGTGAACACTGCAACAAAGTTTAGTTGCAACTTCGACGGATAAGCAAATGCTACCATAATTAATTTATGGCATGTATGCATTTATTGGTAATATATGAGCTTTTTGGACTCATGAATAGGAAAGCAAAAATCTTTCCTCATTTATTTCAACTCTTGAGTAATATATTGGGGGGATTATACCACTTATCTGAAGACAGTTGTAAATTGTTAGTTACATATATATATATATCACATATTATAATTGTCTAACTACGATTCATCGTCACGCTGCGTTGCGTAGTGCGTACGACTTAGCGATGAGCGCCACAGGCGCTCATTGCCTGGCGAGCCTCGCACAGCGAGTCGAGCCGTTAAATCGTAGCACTTTGGCAATGAGCGCCGCAGGCGCTCATTGCAGGCGAGCCTCGCGCAGCGAGGCGAGCCGTTAAACGAAAAAATTACGAGATAAGCGGCAGAACCAAAACACTAAATAAGACACAAAATACACACTAAAAAATAAAATAAAGGTCACTTACAGCATGGGGCACCAGGCAGGACGTCTGGAAGTGAGTTGGAAATCCAATTTACAGCAATTTAGCCGAGTTACAAAGATCGAAAATCGGCTAAGCAAGAAAAAAATGGCTGCCGAAAAAAATAAAAACGAGGCTATACTACTTTGAACTGCGTACAACACACAGACGGATGTGTTTGAAAAACAACAAGATAAAGGATGCAGATTAACCGCGCAATGAGTAAAAAGACAGTAGCGAGTAAATTTTACGAAACGAAAATTACAGATTTACGCATTAACACAGATTTAACGCCTTTGTCTCGCGCAACATCGGATTTCCCGCCTAAACCAACGTTTTGATGAAATATAAGTTGCAAGTTACAAAAAAAAAATTAAAAAAATAAAAATTGTATTTATTTTAAGAAAAAAAAAAAAGGACAAATGTAGCGTCATGTTGTGTGGCAAACAAATTTAACAACATTTAATTTTTATTGACCGTCATTTGACCGTTTGACCATATTTACTGTTAAACCGTAGTACTTTAGCGGGCTTAGCGATGAGCGCCGCAGGCCGTTAAACCGTAGTACTTTGGCAATGAGCGCCGCAGAAAAAATGCCGGACGAACAAAACAAAAACGACGCTACAGCACTATAACCACGGAAAACACGTACCGATAATCCGCTAAGACGCATACTACACATTATCCGCCATTTTAGGATAATGCAGAAGTACACAGCTACGTTAACGGTTTCGGCTTGCGCAGGCACACTATTACACTGCACACGTTCATCACGCTTACACAACAGCTCCACACCACTAATGCTGCAGCAACATCAACTCAGATTGCCAGCTCTTCAACACAATGCATAAAAATACGTAAATTCATTTATTAATTTGAATTCTATATTTCAGTAGTACACAGAAAACAACATTAGCTACCTTACAATTCCATATGTATATTAATAACTAAACAACTTTTAAAACATACTCATCTGATTGCCGTCATTTTTTGACGGGCAATACGCTAATATATATATATATATATATATATATATATATATATATATATATATATATACAGTATATAGACAAATAGATGGATAGATAGATAGATAGATAGATAGACAGACATGTAGATAGATAGATAGATAGATAGATAGATAGATAGATAGATAGATAGATAGATAGATAGATAGATAACTATTAGATAAAGTTTGTTAATATTTTCTTTTTAAAAGTTTGAAAGCTGATGACATAATTTAGTCTACACAGATTTAGCCTGACAAGTTTTGTTTACTTTTATTTCTGGACCCCAAGAGATTTTCTCCATCCTATAATAAACCCCTCAGCACATTATAGATTGTAGCCAGTGTGTGCTGTATGTACAAGAGCAGGTAGGAGAGAACTAACCTGCCTTACGTTCCTGACATGTCTCACTAATGTCCCCTTTCTACTCGGCTCTACCAGTTGGATCTTCAGTTCACTCTAAGCAGGTATTTATACATCTCTCATGTGGGTGTGAGCGACCAGATTATTTAAAATTTTGCACTATAGGTAGAAAATAGATTGGGGTCTGGTTGTTGTAATGGAGATGAACGGCACTAATACATTTTATTTCATACCTATCATATCTATCAATAGATAGATAGACAGATAGACATATTTAGATATAGATAGATAGATAGATAGATAGATAGATAGACATACAGGTAGATAGATAGATAGATAGATAGATAGATAGATAGATAGATAGACATATTTCGATATAGATAGATAGATAGATAGACATATTTAGATATAGATAGATAGATAGATAGATAGATAGATAGATAGATAGACAGACATATTTCGATATAGATAGATAGATAGATAGATAGATAGATAGATAGATAGACAT
Source organism: Discoglossus pictus (assembly GCA_027410445.1). NCBI lineage: Eukaryota > Metazoa > Chordata > Amphibia > Anura > Alytidae > Discoglossus > Discoglossus pictus. The sequence goes on from CM050170.1 coordinate 64,093,718, forward strand.
ATTTAGATATAGATAGATAGATAGATAGATAGATAGATAGATAGATAGATAGATAGATAGATAGATAGACATATTTAGATATAGATAGTTAGACAGACATATTTAGATATAGATAGATAGACAGACATATTTAGATATAGATAGATATATAGACATATTTAGACATAGATAGATAGATAGATAGATAGATAGATAGATAGATAGACAGACATATTTAGATATAGATAGATAGATAGATAGATAGATAGATAGATAGATAGATAGATAGATAGATAGACAGACATATTTAGATATAGATAGATAGATAGATAGATAGATAGATAGATAGATAGATAGATAGACAAATTTAGATATAGATAGATAGATAGATAGATAGATAGATAGATAGATAGATAGATAGATAGATAGATAGATAAATGTAGATATGGATAGATAGATAGATAGATAGATAGATAGATAGATAGATAGATAGATAGATAGATAGAAAGATAGATAGATAGATAGATAGATAGATTGATATATAGATAGATAGATAGATAGATAGATAGATAGATAGATAGATAGATAGATAGATAGATAGATAGATGGACATATTTAGATATCGATAGATAGATAGATAGACATATTTAGATATCAATAGATAGATAGATAGATAGATAGATAGACATATTTAGATATAGATAGATAGATAGATAGATAGATAGATAGATAGATAGATAGATAGACATATTTAGATATCGATAGACAGATAGATAGATAGATAGATAGATAGATAGATAGATAGATATAGATAGATAGATAGATAGATAGAGCGATAGATAGATAGATAGATAGATAGATAGATAGATAGATAGATAGATAGATAGATAACCAGAGTATTGCAGTATATAGTATATACGACTAACATATTCTTAATAATAATGACAATCTTTTGAGAGTGGGTATTTTTTTGTCAGAAGCATTCATGATTTTAGGTTCCCATTGAAAGAAAGAAATTCACCTTTTGTTTTAATACCTTAAGATTGTAGGTTTGCCAGTTATACATCTTGTAATGTGCTTTGAATAAAGCATTATGTGCATATGATTTTAAACTCAAAGATAGGACCCTCCACTTTTTCCATGTGTTTAATATTGTATTTTGTTTTTCTTTGTTCTTAACCACTTGTAGGGGGAACAAAATAATTAAAATTGAGAAGAAAAAGTCTTGATGAGGAAGGTGTGTTTGCAGTTATCAATCGAGGGAGGGGTGTGGAAGTAGGTAAGAGGCAGAAATCCAGAGTTTTTTATTTTATTTATAACTGTATAAGATTGAAATTGACACCATACCCCTTTCTCCTCACTTCCCCAGAAGAAGACACCTTGTATCATTCAATGTAATCACAGCTCTCCAAAAAATGTAAATGCCCTTTTTTTAAACATATCTTCAACCAATGTATCATCCATCCCTCAAAAATCCAGAAGAGGCATCAAAATGTTTTTTTTTTATCAAAACTAGCTGAATATTTTTTTTCCTGCTAAATTATGCTCTTAGTCAAACTTACAGTTTTCACACATATATTTTTTTCATTGTGATTGTTTAATACAGAGATTTTTTACATCCATGGTCATGCTGATCCACTTGGAATTCACGGCAGAGATACTGGAGCTGGTTGCCAGTGGGCCACAGCATACAGCTCCTGTTATTCTTAGGTGGTCTCCCATCCAAGCACTGGCCAGACCCAACCCTGGTCGGCTTTAGGGTGGTGTGACCTCTTGGTTCCCTGCCTGGAATCAAACTCAGGTCAAGTGGTGAAATCACTGAATCCTAACCACTGGACCACCTGAGAACCCAGGAGATTCATTAGCAATCCCTATATTCTACTCATCTATTATGGGTCTTGGGTCTTGGGTCTTCTCACCAACAATTTTATTTTTTCACCTAGACTTTTTGATTAACATAATGGAACTCTTATAATGTATTTCCCAGTGGAATATATTTCACTTCATTACTTTCATCTTCTTCAATACCAACAAATTGTTGTTTCTTCTTGTTATCAGTTTGTTCATAACACTGTTTATGTTGTGTGTATTATACTTCTAGAGAATCTGCTGTGGTCTACATATGTAAGCCAGAAAAAAATACAATTATACTAGTGTGACCATTCTAAATCAGATCCAAGTTTCTACAATAATCATCCCACAAACCAAAGCATGGTGACCAATTTTACACTTAAGAATATCTCTTATTGTTGCTGAGATTCAGGTTCTAATATTCCTTCTTGTTCTCAGCTATCTCCTCACTCTTGATGGCAACATGACCATTCATCTACTTATATATCTGGATCATGGTCCACAATCCCCTATGTACTTCTTTGAAGGAAACTTGACAATCCTGGACATGCCCTCTTCCACTGTCCCTCTACATAAAGCATTTACTAGCATTTTATAAGATGATAAAAGTATTTTGCGTATTGGGTGCACGACACAGATCTTTCTTTTTGCATCAATATCTAGTTTTGATTTGTTACTTTTGATGGATATGAGCTATGATCAATATGTTGCCATCTGTAAACCCTTTTAAGAATCTGATATTTCCCTGGTGCTTAACACTCCTCTTAATCAATTCCCACTTGCAGCCTTATTAAATTACAATTGGGTAAATTTAAAAGGACTCTATATAAGCACACAGCATAATTTTTATACAGAAGTTTTTAGTTAGTGAACTTCTATTCAAAAGCAAGGTCTTCACTAACTAAAAACTTCTGTAAATAAAAGGCTGTTGGAAATTAGGAAATAAGATAAAATGTTATTTAATAAAGGTAAAAATTGACTCATAAAGAAAAAGTTGTGTGGCTAGTCTCACTAATTACACTTAAGCGATTCATACTTTTTTGCCAGAGATTATACAATATATACATATGTATACAGTGACAAAGCCAAAAAAGGGTAGATAAGTAGTTAGACAGGTAGAAAGAATAAGAGCATCACTCCTACCTGGAAGGTTGCACTAATTACGTACCCTAAAGCATACTTAATCCGTATTTACAGAAAAAGGGAATAGGTGAAACACTGTTTTTTGTTTTCAAAATCACAGTGCACAGAGAAGCAAATAGTGTTTTTTTTTCTGAGACCCCAAATACAGGATTTCTTATAAGCTTGAAACATAACAAACCAAATATTGTTTTTTGTTATTTTTGTTTATAAACCTTCAGTGCACACTTTGCCTAATTTTAGCGTTTTGGGTTGTTGCTTTTTTTAGTTAAGGGGTGTTTCTGACATAAGGCAGGACATGTTGGTTGGGATTTCCAAAATGAATGTCTTGCAGTTTACATACTCCCATTGTATTTTAATGTAAATGTATGTGTTTTTATGTTTCAAACCGAAACATTACATTCACATTTGACAAACTGCAGTATTATGATAAAAAATAATAATCTCAGAAATGAAATATGTCATGTATATATTAAGTAATGTACAGTGTTATATGATTGCTCTTTATTGTTTAATGAAAGTTGTTGCAAATGTGTTCCTCTATTTTCTTTAATATTGACTAGCAGATGCTGGCTACTAAATGTACAGTTGAAAACAAATGCTATTTTTAATATTTATTAGCAGCTATTAGCAATGGATATGCCATTTAAATATTTTTTCCCTACACAATAAAGTTAGCTTCAATTATAGATTTATATTATTATTATCATTATTTTGAAATACTTTCCCATCAGTAATTAACCTGATAAAATGACCGATATTTATCAGTTAAAAGTTGCTGGTCCAAACTGTCTGTGAGAATTTTGCTTCTTCTGACATATATTTTCGATAAGAAACATTTTAAAATATAAGAATATTTTTAAGAAGATATTTCACTATTTATAGCTATCTTTGTTATGCTTGGATTTATTGGGATATCCTGTGTGAGCATTGCTGCTTGGAGAAGACAAAAAGACACGTTTCCATACACATGAGAATAATGAAAGCCAAAGTATGAGGGGAGGGTGAACTTTGCAAGAAAGTAGAAACCTTCAAACTTTTGCCCTGATTTTCCTGCATTTGTTACCTCTGCAGTAATGTTTTAGCTAAATACATCGCTGGCAGTATGGGTTACAACTGTAATATTTTATTAGATTGATTTTATAGAAGCCAAGCCTTATTTTGTTACATTATCAATATTTTTCATTGATTTTAAAGAACCCAAGAGTTATTTTGTTACATTATTACATTATAAAAGTTAACCCTGTGCCATGGAGGTCCTTAAAGCACCTCCATAGCACCTAAATGTTAACACCTACCATAGGGATCCCTAATGGACCACCCCCTCACTAACTAGCCATGGAGATCCTACATGGCATATATAAACTGAAATATATTCCATGGGGGTCCTGCAAGCACCTTTCTGGTCCCTAGAATTTACCTCTGTGGATACTAAGATATTTATACAATGCAAAAGAGGTCCAAAAAAGACCACTGTGCCTCAGAAATGAACCCTTGCCACAGAGGTCCTTTAAGGATCTCAGTCACATTTAAAAATTAACCCCATACACTGGTGATCCTTAAAGGACCCCCATGGTAAATATATATCAACCTTAGTTGCCATGGAGTTTTTTTAAAGAACCACAATGGCAAGCTAAATTAACTCATAACTGAATACAAGAAATAAAAAATCTAAATTAGAAATAATAAAACAATACTGTATTACCAAAAATAATTTAAAAAAATCACACTCAAATAAAAAAAAAATCAATCAAATACAACAAAATCACAATAAAATAAAAAATTACAATAAAAAACATGAAACTAAAACAAAAAAAATAAACTTGTAAAAGAAAAGTATTAATAATACTAACTTACCTTAATGATCACCCAGCAATGATAAAAAAAACCCTGGTCCTCATTCTTCTGCCCTGGACTAATCAGGCTATCCCTGCTGATTGTAGAAAAACACATAATCTTGGTCAAAGCCATTATCCTCATCTTCTGGGCCAGTAAAGTACCATACAAAGAAACCTGAGGCTCGGAAAAGAAAAATGGCATTAACTAACGGAGCTCCTCCTATGAGGATCACCCCCACTGCAAATGGCTTTTGTTGTACTTTTAAAGATTTAATATCAATTTCCAAACATTCTGGTTGGCTGAAATAGGAGTCCACCATATTTCAGCCAATCAGAATTGTTTTTCAGATGTCACTCTGCTTTTTTGGCATGGGAAATTATTATTTTGACCAATCATTTTGTTCAGATTGATGTACGTTATGATTTGTTGAATTAAATTTCCCATGTCAAATTATTACTTTGCAAGCTTAATAAGAAAGCATGCCTTTCCAAAAAGGATATAACCTCATACATATATCAAGTAGAATACAATTATATTATCTTAAAACATGACCTTGTAATTATTATAACTAACCTTACTTTAATCTTAGTCTAAAAATATTAGATTCATAAAACACATCATCCAAAATGTTAGCTTTTGTCTCCAAACTAATCCCTCAAAATAGAGTTACCAAAATGTGTTTTCCCCCAAATTCAAAAATGTTGTTTTCTCCCAAATTCATCTTCTCCTTCTGTCTAATGCACCATCAATACCTCCCATGCATGATATTCTTCTCTCTCTTAACTTTGTGGCTTCTTTTCTCTCTGCTCCATCTGCTGTCTAAATTCTTTGCTTTTCTTTGGTCTACTTTCTCTCTTCAATGCTGTACCCTTTTCCCTCTTCCTAATCTATATTCCTCAGAGGATAAAGAGATATTTAAGCTGTCTCAATTATCCCACAATAACTCTTTGACAGAATGCTAATCTGCATATCTTGGACCAAAGTGAATGTATGCTCTATAACCTAATACAGCTTACTATACTGTAACAAACACTATAATGTGCCTACACAAACTAATATGTATCTCATAGAACAGGTTGAGGTTGTGAGACCAACAACCAACAATCCAAATAGAATAACTTCACAATAGCATTAGTTTTACATTTCAATACACAGTTGACTAATATATTGTTTATTTTACATTAGACTTACTCAGACAGATTTATCATTGTTTGCAAACAGCATTTAACATAATAATATTGCCTAACATGTTGAGTAACTGGTAACCTTATTGTACATGTGTATTATAGACCACCTTGTTAAAATTAGGTTTTGATACTGGATTCATGGCCCTGTTATCCAATCTTACCCTTCTTATTTGCATCCTTTTTGTGAATTCAACATTCGTTTGGTCAAGTTGACCCACTGAGACTTTGGATTATTGGCCATGATCTGTTTCATCGACCACTCCCAGAACCTCAAATCCACCTCAAACTGTAGGCCCCATTGTTTCAGTTTAAAGTTATATTTCTGATATATTCTCCCTTTCACTTTTTCTTATTTCTGCATATTCATTTTTTTTTTCTAGTTATAATTTGAGAATAATTGTTAAAACCATTTTTATAGATACATCTGTGGACTTATAGATGTGTCCTGTTTAGGTGGTCAATTAGCCAACTTTGTTTAAGGATAATAAAGTCTGTCACAATTTAAAAGGAAAAAATAGTGTGTTTACTATTTAAATGTGGATGATGTTCACCTTTCTTTTTTTCCAGGTGCTGATGACTCAGTATATTCCACCAAAATAAATCTAGAAGAGTGCCAAGAGTGGATAAGTGCCAGGTGGCACTAAGATGCATTTAAAAAAAAAAACATAGATATTATTTTGAAATAGCAATAACTTCTTCAAGGAAATATCTGTGAGCCATCAACTTGGGACTCAAAGTTGTAAAACTCTGAATCGTATCTTATCTTGAAGTTATTCTCAGTTGTGGTTTCTTTTACTTTCTGAAACACATACCCCAGATGTATCTGAAGACTCTCCCTTGCTTCTGTTTAATCAAGACTGTAGTGACTGTAGTGACAAATATAACAAAAACATATGGACTGTCAAAGTTAATATAAAAACTAAGGTTACCCTAGTCATATAAAACCAATACTTAATTATGTACATTGGCCTCATGATATACAGGATTCTCCATAACCAAGATCAATTAACAGTCCTCATAATTTATTGTCCACTATGGGTTTCAAGTTTTCTAGTTTCCAGCTCCGACAATCTCTTTAATTAGCCATTTGATTAACAAACAAGAATACATGGTGTCATTTTAATTATTTATTTACTTATATGACAATTTTTATTTACCTTGATATGTTTCTGTACCAGTGTGTATTTTCAAACTTGTTGCCTTATTTAACTACCAATATCAATTATAATATCTGTTCCAATTCCATCCATGTGTTTATTGTACTCCTAGTGATATGAAATATTATGTGAGCTAGAAATCCATTCTCATTCCAGTCAGATTCTGGAAGCAATCATGGATCCTACCAACCAAAGCAAGGTTCCTTATTTCATACTTAAAGGAATATCTGATGTTCCTGAGCTTCAGGTTCCGATCTTCATCTTTGTTCTGCTCATTTATCTCATTACTATTTCTGGTAACATGACCATTTTTCTACTCATCTGCTTGGATCATCGTCTACACACTCCCATGTACTTCTTTCTGGGGAACTTGGCATTGATAGACATGTCCTCTTCTACTGTCACTCTGAATAAAGTATTTACTAGTTTTGTATTAGGGGATAACACCATTTCACATCTTGGCTGTATTACACAGTTTTATATGTTTTCAATATTTACAGTTTGTGAAATATGTTTACTGATGACCATGAGTTATGATAGATATGTTGCCATCTATAACCCCTTGAATTATAATCTTGTCATGAACTGGAGAATTTGTACTCTATTGACCACTGGCTGTTGGGTTTGGAGTGTTATAGCGTTTCTACCTCACAGTATAATATTATATAGTTTTAAATGTTATCTATCGAGGGAAATGAACCACTTCTTCTGTGACATTGGGCCTCTGGTACAACTTACGTGCAGTGACACACGTCTCTTGGATCTTTTATTTTTTATTAAAACTACATTTTATGGAACTTGTCCCCCTCTTCTGACCATCATCCCTTATATATTTATTATTGCCACCATCCTGAAAATGAAATCCAGTACTGGGAGACGTAAAGCCTTCTACACGTGTTCCTCACACCTTACAGTCGTCGTTCTCTTCTATGTTACGCTCATCTGCCAATACTTAAAGCCGTCCTTAAAGGAAAGCACAAAATCCAACAAGAACTTATCTCTCTTAAACACGGCTGCTGTACCCATGTTGAACCCAATAATTTATAGCTTAAAAAATAAAGAGGTGAAATCAGCACTAAGACAAAGAATATGTAATGTGGCTAGTTGAATAAGTACTGTGGACTGTTTTCCTGATTGTTATATTTCAGTTGTATCAGAATATTGTTTTAATAAAGAAAAATCTAACAGTATAAGCTAGTGTTTCATTGGACGTTATTCAGTCATTCACAGGAGAGTAAAACCATGTGGACATGTAGAACCCATAACCTTCTTCCCCAAAAGTTTACTGTAAACAATGAGGAAACAATTGTTGCATAACCCGATGACATGTGATAAATGACTTTGCCTAGAGGCAACGGATATTTCCTGTTGGGTGGCTGGGAGCAGTTTCGGTAGCAGTGTGGTGAGGGGCCCACTAGATAGCACTGTGGACATTTTACACAATTTCTAACCTTAAACTGTTACTCTAACCCTTACCCTAACCCTTAGCCTAACCCGAACCTTAACCTTTACCCTAATGCTATAAAATTGAGTTAAATTTCAGATGAAATTCACTGAGATTGGCAGATATATATCGGCAGTGCCATCTAGCAGCCGATTGCCGCCACTTCTAGGGGCCACCCAACAGGAAAGGTCCCAGGCAACTTCTTGATCACCTTGATATCATTTTGTATCAGACAGTTTATTCTCATAATATTTATTTTGATACTTACAGTTACATCACCAAAATAGGTGTGACAGCAAATTCAATAATTAACTTTAAAAATAGGTTAGATATTTTTTTTTGAATAAAATTAGTACATCTAGAGAAGGAGGGATATTGATCCTGGAACTAATTCAGTTGTCACAATGTTGGGGTGAAAAAGAAACTGAAACACAAGTGAGAGTGTTTCAATTAGTTATTTTGTTTGTCTTCCTCTGGTCCAATTACCAATCCACTAATTGTAAGAATCAGAGATCTAAAAAGTTTGAATGAAATTATTTTTGTAACCTCCTTTACTATGTTACTATGGTGCCATAGTTGTATTTTCTATCAGAAATCTTTATACTGAATATATAGTACTAGCGACTGGCCAATCAAAAATGACGGGGCAATAACATTTGAAGCCATGGGAATGCTGTTTGACACACAATGTAAACCTTTTTGTACTCTGAGGACCTTCAGCGCTCATTGCGAGCCTCGCGCTGAGCGCCTTCGGTGCTCATCGCGTGCCTCGCCATGAACGCCTTTGGCGCTCATGGCTAGCCTCTCGTCTCGTCTATTTTTGCTCCCCTGAGCACCTTCGTCACTCATTATAAAGAGATATATATATTTATTTATATTTACTTAATCAATAATTAATTAATTAGTTATTGAATAAATTAATATACTTTACCTCTTTGTAATTAATATATCCAGCAATCAATAGCCTGAAGAGCTAACAATTTGTTTATATTTTCCAGCACCAAACAATGTACAGTGAGTGTTGGTGCTCTGATGCTAAAGTGTAATGAATGTCCTAACTGTTCATTAGAAATTTGTTGTGTGCGCGAGGGAAGATTCGTACTGTTCCCCCGTGCTGTGAGTCTTGTTTTTTTTTTTGTATTTATTTGTATTTTATTTGTGTTTTTTGTGTTTTTTTTTATGTTAGCGGTGCGGCTGTTAACCTTGTACTTTTGCTATCTCGTATTTTTTTTTCCAAAGTCCTGCGTCTCATAAAGCTCCATTGTAGAGATTGTTAATGTTATTAATGTGTTACGCGATTCCCAAGCATTTTCTGTCATTTGTAATAGTGTATTTTTTAGTTTGTTTGTTCCTGTGTGAAAGTGCTATGCTTTTGGCAGTGTTTTGCGCGGTCCGGGGTCGTGTAGCCTCGTTTTCATTTTTTTTAGCGCCCTTTTTATTTTTCTCGCTTAGGCGATTTTCAGGTGAAAGTTGTCGAAATCACCTTAAATTCGCATTCCACCTCACTCCCAGACATCCTGGCTGTTCCCCCGTGCTGTTAGTGATATTTTTGTTGTATTTATTTTTATTTTCTTTGTGTTTTTTGTGTTTTATAGCTTCTCGCGGTTCGACCATTAACCTTGTATTTTTGCTATCTCGAATTTTTTTTTTTTAAAGTCCCGCGTCTCGTAATTTCTTTTTTTTCTAAGTCCCGCGTTTGTCAAGTCCTTGTAGGCTAATGTGAATGAGCGTTTACTAAGTGTTTGGTGTCTAAGTCCTACGTGTTTCATTGCCTTTAGTGCTCGCCTTGCATTGTACTGTTTGTCCCAAACATTCTCCACTTTTAAATCAGTGTTAGTCTAGCATTAGTATAGAGTGCAGTATTTATTTTTCCTTCCATGCACAATTGGCAGACACATTCACAGTATCATTTATCTGATGTGATAGCACAATAAAGTTGGTTTTAATTTGAAATACAAGACATGCAGTCCCATTAAATTCAAAGCCCATAGCGGCATCGGCACACCCGCAAAGGTGCTTGAAATTTGTCTGCTATTAAATTCAACCATGCAACGAATTACGGGCCAGAGATGCAAGACATAAACCCTCTCTGTGAACGCAAGCTGTGAATGGTCCGGCTGAGATGCGATCGGCCGAAACAATCCAAACCCATAACCACGTAGTTTGACGCAGGCCTAACAGCCAATAGAAAGTGGGGAACCGCAATCAACGCCGCAGGACCATAAGTCATTGACTGTGCAGTAGCTGAGCAAATGAACGCACATGTCTAGGTGTTGGTGGGTTTGCGAGCATTGGAGAGAGAGAGAGAGACAGAGAAGGAGCATTGTAAGTTTTTTTTATATTTTGACCTCTAATAAATATTAACCCTTAATTTCCAACACACATGATTACTGATATCACATAAGTCACACACATTTATTCATACACATAACTATACCTAGAGTAGGCCACAGCACATCTACACCCCCCCATACCCCCACCTACCCCCCCCCCCATACAATTACTATACTACACATAATACTCTCATTCTTGTTTTACCACATACACAACCATGGATATATTATATTTATTTATCCTTATTTTCATTTAAAAAATCATAGGAGGGAAGAAGATGTGAGGAGTAAAGTGAGGAGAGAGAGGAGGAGAGTGAGGAGAGGAGAAGAGAGAGGAAAAGAGGAGAGTGAGAAGAGCTAAAGGTATGGAGAGAGGGGGAACCTGGCCAGGGAGGTCAGGTGGAGTAGAGAAGCAGGAGGGATGGGATATACCCCCAGATGTAGGCACACAAGGAGTAGGGCCAGAGGGTCAGGGGCCTGATCCCAGGGGGGTAGGTAATGGGTACCACATATACATCCATGGATTTATTATATTTATTTATCCTTATTTTCATTTCATATATCATAGGAGGGAAGAGGATGTGAGGAGTAAAGTGAAGCGAGAGAGGAGAGAAAGGAGAGGAGAGAGTGGGAAACACCAAAGGGGGAGAGTAAGGAGCGAGGAGAGGAGGCGAGGAGGAGAGTTAGGAGAGTTAGGAGAGTGAGGAGAGAGAGGAAAAGAGGAGAGTGAGGAGAGCTAAAGGTATGGAAAGAGGGGGAACCAGGCCAGGGAAGTCCAGTGGAGTAGAGCAGGAGGGGATGGGATGTGCCCCCAGATGTAGGCACACAAGGAGTAGGGCCAGAGGGTCAGGGGCCTGATCCCAGGGGGGTAGGTAGTGGGTATGAGGGACTGGCCCCAGGGAGAGGACAGGGAGGCCAGGAACCCCAGGCACAGTTGGTAGGGCAAGTGGCTGTGGCAAAGTACAGGGCCCCCAATTATAGCCTAGAGGAGATGGACATCCTTCTCAGGGAAATCCGTGCCCGCTATTGATTCATACATGGTGGGAGAGATGCGCTAGCCAGAGGTCAGAGGCCTGGAGTAAGATTGCTTCAGCTGTTTGAGGCATTATAGGAGCAGACCCTGAGGGAGCGGATTGAGCCAGCGGCAGTGGTGGTCGTACCAGAACAGGTGGACACAGGTGTGTCGAGAACCATGCAGAGTGAGTATCATATCACACCACACACATTGGTGTATGAAATGTTGTGTGTGTGTGGGGGGGGGTTGACAAATACCCCACAGATTTCATTATGTTTGTATGTATGCATAAATAAGCTTGTACACCTGCCCCAGGTAGCAAACATGTAATTTTAATAATTTGTATTAATGAAATGTCTGGCCAATACCTGCAGTTCAAACTTATTCTGAGTACAATTTGCTATTAGATCAAGATTTGACATTCAAAAGAGAGTACATGTCTGGGTGTGCGTACTGTGTCATATGTGGATACAGTCTCTGTAGGACTGCATGTGCGTGCCATATACTGTCCTAACCTGGACCATGTCTCAGCTGCATGTTAACAGCCATTGCTGGGAACATGTCACAGATTGGTCAGTCTCACACTCTGCACAGCTGATCCAGCAGAGCATGTGTCTGATGCACATGCAGATGGCACACCGCACCTGCAGTACACATATTCATATGAGCCATGATCCATAATGCTCATTATGCATGGCTTGGTTCATCTGTGTAACACAAGCACCACAGTCAATCACAGGTGACCATGATGTCAAGGATATGGAAACACATAGCTGTCAATTGTGTAGGGAAACCAATTCAAATATATTTTTCTTCCATTTCAGTACCCAGGAGGACAAGGCCAACCACAGTGGAACAGGGGGAGGCTCCACTGGAGGTGGGGGTGGTTGAGGAAATAGGCCAGGACATTTCAGTGAGTCCGGAACCATCCACACAAGCTTGGCAGTCACGTTCATTGGCATATCAGGAGTGGGAGTCACTGCCTGATCCTCCACAAGCATCATCCAGCCATGCCCAGCTGTTCCAGACCTTTCCACCTGCCATGTCCTGGCCCCAGCCATCATCCCAGCTGCCACCATCTCCAACAACATTGCAGCCATTGCAGTCCACAGCCATTCCCACACAATGGGGTCCCCCAACATGACCTCACACACGATGGGGTCCCCCAACATGGCCGAACACCCAATGGGCTACCCCAACATGGCCCATCACACAATGGGCTCCCCCAACATGGCCCAACACCCAGCCCTCCTGCCGACACCTCAGGCCCTGCTGCAGACACCACAGGCCCTGCTGCTGTCGGCCCTGTCCCTTCTGCCGACACCTTTGGCCCCAATGCTGTCACCTATGGCCCCAATGCTGTCACCTTTGGCCCCAATGCCTTCAATATCAGCCACAATGCCATCAACACCACCACCCCTGACATTGAGGGAAATCATGGCCGATTTCACCAGGGAGGACATGGCACGTAAGAAGCAACAAAATGAGATGCTCCAGTTGCTCAGAAGGTAGTGTAGGCTCACACACACCCTCCTGGCGAGCACCTGATCACTCCATTCTGAGGTGAGGAGGCACAACTGAAGGATGGAGAGATATGAGGAACGGGCGATTCAGAAAAGACGATTAGCCGAACGCCATCCGATTCATTCCAGCTCATACCTCTCCAGCCTTCGGTTGCACAACTGCAACCTGAGGCAGCCTCCTCATCTCAGAACTCACCACAATCTCAACCTGATCCCCAGCCACCCAATGTAGTGGCACCCCACGCTTCTATAACATTGAAACGTGGAAGAGTGAGATGAGGAGCATGCATGGAAGCTGGGGGCCCTGTGCTGAGGAAGAGGAGGTCTTAGGACCATCCAGGAAGTCCTCCTCTTGATCACTCTTCACTGAATACTGGTATATTGGTATAGATGGTGACATACTATTGGCTGGCTACAGAATGTGTACATGTCTGGTTATATTTAACATTTCAACAATTGATTTTCAATGTTGACTGAGCCTGAGTTGTAGTTAAACAGAATATTGTTATGATTGATATCTTGTCTCTGTAGGTGTTAATAGCCAAATCTCATGACCATGAAGGCATGTTCTTCATCTTCGAGCAGTACAATACCATCATGTAAGTGAACACTCAACCCAGTTTCCAACAGGCTTTCCATCAGTGTCATTCATCACTACACATGGATCTGAAATGCAATATATGACTACATATATCTATACTAATGAACATGACTGGTGTGAGTTTCAATTATAATGAATAGTGTTCCGGCTCTAGAGTTGCACGGCCCCATTAGGATCAGCTAATCCAAACCAGTAGTTATACATGTGTTTTTGTTGCATTTCATTCTGTTAACAGTATGAAAGCAGATTAATGTATTTCATGTCATCCACAAACAAAATGGATAATTTCCTTGGTTTGACATCAGGATCAATGTGTATGTGTTTAGGGGTAATGTGAACAGTGTAATCTGTCTGGTCTTGGCACCACCCATACACCAGTGAAATTTGATATCAGCATGGCAAAACTATTCCAAGTTGATAGTGATAGTATTTTTTGCTGTAAGATTATGTTCACAGTGAAGCATGCCTTGTTGTATTACACATCCTCAACATATTCCGGGAACGCTGATTGAACAGGACAGAATCAATATGGTTGTCACTGCTCATAGATGACATTCATGTTAATTGGTTTATTGTAGTGTCCAGAGCAAAAGCAATGCACCATAATAACAGCTTATGTTTGTTCTAACACCTCTTCATGTTTTCCAGATTCCTATCATCTATTTGGGAATCAGCAGTAATGTATGAAAACACACTGTGTGTGGAATTGATTAGTATTACATGATCCATGATTTCTAGCATCTGTTTAATATAGTAGATGGATGGAGACCATTTAGTTGCTGTATGCGCATTAATGGTTATTTCTTTGAAATGGAGTGTTGTATGATTTTTCTATGTCAAATCCGATTATGGTTACTGTGGTGTCCTGATAACATGTGACCCTAGTAGATGCTATGCATTATCCTTATGATGTTGTCAAACAGTTAACCCTTTAGGTGTCCTTTGATTGCTCACAGTCTCTTGCCCTTCCGGTATCTGCCCACACCACACCCATGGTATTAATGCACAGTCTTGTCCATTTCTGATTGTACTCTGTGTATGAAATAAACCTTTGTTATACCGTTATCACAGTGTCAGTGTGTTGTCAATGGTTGAAGTTATGGGACATCCACATACATCACATTTGTGTTACATTCCTATAAACTAATGAGCCCTAGGTACTATGCAATAGATCAATACATACAATAATAATAATAATAGTAATAATAGCATTAGATATCATATAATAATATATTTCATATATAATTAACATAAAGGGTTAGCACACATGAAAATGTACAATTGGTGATATTGTGGAGTATCAACATTCCCTTGAGGGCCTGCTGACAATATGACAGGTGATACTGAAGTGGGTTGCTAGTTCCTCCTCTAGTGGACTGTGATTTGTCTGACCTCTCTGCTATCACCTTCCCATCTACAGTGGCCCTACATGGTATAGCTCACAGCTTCATTCAGGTACACAAGCCCCTTCACCATCACTACTTAGCAATCCAGAAGGGGACCAGGGGAACATACACCACACTAATGTAAATTGATGAATAGCAAAACATGATGGGAGGTCCCCAATGGGAATGGGTATACATCTTGGCACATGGACACCAGGACTTTCCATGATGTGAGATTATCCCTGATGGAGGTGAGTTGGCTGTTGATCCACATGCCTCTGCACAGCCTCTATGTGTTTTTGCGTTTCTTCTTGATGGGTTAGAGTAGATTAGTGTGGTGTATGTCCCCCTGGTCCCCTTGGGGATTGCTAAGTGGTGGTGGTGAAGGGGCTTATGTACCTGAATGAAGCTGTGAGCTATACCATGTGGGGCCTGTGTATGTGCACAGGTGAAAGCAGAGAGGTCAGACAAATCACAGTCCACTAGAGGAGGAACTGGCAACCCACTCCAGTATCTTTGGCACGCAAACCTTGTGGGACTGCACAGGCAGTGACCTAGCTAAATGTGCTGCAGTCCATAACGTCACAGAGAGTCAAACACGACTTAAGGACTGAACAATAAATAATAAAATGTTCCCCGGGTACTTGATCTATGTGATGTGGCTGTGTAATTTGGCCACTATTTGTTTTCCCAATGTAGATGTGATGAGTGAGATGTATATGCAATCACATATATATTCCAGGGTACACACTGGAGCCTCTTAGTGACGAAGGGTTAATATGGCATCAGTTTCATGTTTTTGTGTTGCTATTTAATCAGGTATTGTGTCTTTAATTGCTTTTTGCAT